>WNWK01018905.1:0-38926 GCA_009830355.1 Cherax destructor | reverse complement strand
ATATAAGTTATTGAGGGGACCGTGTTGCAGGTTAATTTTGGGCTATATAGTACGTGAGGTTTTTGGGAAAAAGAAAGAGCATGGTTAGGATAAATGGGTATTTAGGAGTTTAGATTTTTGTATATTATATACTTTTTATATGTTATATACAATGTATTGTAATATGTATTGTAATATGTATTGTAATATTGTAATATAGTGTGGTTGCATGTTGTGTCAGAAGAACTGGTCTCTGACACTGGTAGCTAAAGGTCACTCACTCCTGCCAGCTATTACCTGAATTAGAGTAAAAACAACATTGATAAGGTGGAGATAGGATTGATGAGTGGGTGGGAAGCGAGTGAGGGAAACTAGTGAGGGACAACATCAAACACACACACACACAGACACAGGAGCTATGACTCGACCCCTGCAACCACAACTAGGTGAGTACACACACACACGTGTGTGTACATATTACAATACATTGTATATAACATATAGAAGTATATAATATACAAAAATCTAAACTCCTAAATACCCATTTATCCTAACCATGCTCTTGGCGTATCATAATTTTTAGATTTACTAGTATTAGTATAAGTATTTACTAATAATATTGATACATAGAAGTGAGGAGTATTTTCTGGGCACACAAACATAGATGGGTGGGCATACAAACACACAAGGTTTTCACACCTTCGGAAAGCTGATCTGACACATCCTCTCCCTCCCTCTTAACTCATATACACAACCCATATACAGTAGTGGTCAGTGAAGAGGGGGGCCAGGAGCCATGAATCGGCCCCTGCAACCACAACTAGGTGAGTACACACAATCTCCCATCTTCTCTCTTTCTCTCCTCATCTCTCTCCTCTCCCATCTCTCTCTCTCTCTCTCTCCTCTCTCTCTCTCTCTCTCTCTCTTCTCCTCTCTCTCTCTCATCTCTCTCTCTCTCTCTCTCTCTCTCTCCTCTCTCTCTCTCTCCTCATCTCTCCTCATCTCTCTCTCTCTCTCCCTCTCCACATCTCTCTCCCTCTCCCCATCTCTCTCTCTCTCTCCCATCTCTCTCCCTCTCCCCATCTCTCTCCCTCTCCTCATCTCTCTCTCTCCCCATCTCTCTCCTCTCCCCATCCCTCTCTCCCCATCTCTCCCTCCCTCCCCATCTCTCCCTCTCTTCTTATCTCTCTTTCTCTCTCTTCCCTCCCCCTTCTCCTAGACCCCAAATCCTCCTCTCTCTCTCTCTCCTCTCTCTCTCTCTCTCTCTCTCTCTCTCTCTCTCTCTCCTCTCTCTCTCTCTCTCTCTCTCTCTCTCTCTCTCTCGATCTCTCTCTCTCTCTCGATCTCTCTCTCTCTCTCTCTCCCCACCTCTGCATATCTCTCCTTCTCTACCCTTCCCTCCCCCAAATCCTCTCTCTCTCTCTTTCTCCCCATCTCTATCTGTTTCCTTCTCCCTCTAGTCCCCTAATCCCTCTCTCTCTCTCTCTTTCTCTACCTCTCCCCTTTCTCTTCCACTCTCCACCCCCCAAAAAAAATGGTGTGGACTCGAGGGACCCGGGGACCAGAGGAGAGGGGTTCTGATAAGGAAGAATGGATGGAGGAGCAGTGCAAAAGGATGGAACAAGAGTGGGAGAGAAAACTAGGAGAGCTTTCTGCAAAAATGGAGAGAGAGCTTTCTGTGAAACTGAAAAAGAGGTTGGGAGTCACAAGCTGAAGCCGCAGTAGCCAGGATAAGGGGCCTAGAGGATGAGGTAAACAGGCTGAAGCAGGTTACAGGGGTATTGACCAAAAAAGACACAGCATCAAGGGGGCCCATCAGGAAGGAAGGAGATATAACTTACGCTATGGCCATATTTGCCTACCAAGCAGGGCCAAGGAGCGAAGGAGGTGAGCAGCTGGGAGCAGGTGGAGAGGGGAATAGGACAAATGCAGAGGAACGATCATGCCACCAAGAGCTACAGGAAAAAAAAGGAGAAAATGGCCATATACAGACAGGAACCTGAGCCGCAGAGGGAAAGGCAATGGGAGGACGAGAGGGCAAAGGCAGTGTTTATTCATGGGCTGCAGGAGAGAGAGGAAAGACGTGTTCCTAGACCAGGACAGAACAAAAACAGAACGACAGCAGCTGAGGGAGAGGGCACATAGGCGAAAGGAGCTAGGAGAAGAGACAAGGACAGAATCAGTAGAGGACAACCAGAGCAGGGCAGAGCAACAAGAGTGAGCACACACAGAACCATCCACAACACCCAACAACCAAGCACACTATCCCAACACAAACTACAACCCACACTCACAGCCCCCACCCAACACTCCACTATAGAATCCCACAGTACACTGCCAGGTCCCCCACCCTCACAGACCCCCCAAAACACAGTGTTAGAGAGGAAACTGAAGGTATGGTACACCAATGCTGATGGAATAACAAATAAGTGGGAGAAGTGGCACGAACGAGTCAAAGAGGCATCACCGGACATAATAGCTCTCACAGAAACCAAGCTCACAGGTATGATAACAGATGCCATCTTTCCAATGGGATACCAGATCCTGAGGAAAGACAGAGGGAACAGAGGGGTGGAGGAGTGGCACTGCTGATCAAAAACCGATGGGATTTTGACGAGCTGGAGAGAGGAGACAGAGGAGAAGCTGGGGATTACATAGTAGGAATGCTACAGTCTGGAGGTCCCAAGGTGGTAATTGCAGTGATGTGTAACCCATCACAGAACAGCAGGAGGCCAAGGCAAGAGTATGATGAGAGTAACAGAGCGATGATTGACAAACTGGCCGAAGTGGCCAGAAGGGCTCATGCGAGCAGGGCGAAGCTACTGATCATGGGTGACTTCAACCATAAGGAAATCGATTGGGAGAACTTAGAGCCACATGGGGGCAAAGAAACGTGGAGAGCTAAGATGCTGGAGGTGGTACTGGAAAATCTCATGTACCAACACGTAAGGGACACTACCAGAGAGAGAGGAGAGGACGAACCAGCGAGACTGGACCTAGTATTCACCCTGAGTAGTGCAGATATTGAGGACATCACACATGAAAGCCCCCTTGGGGCCAGTGATCATATGGTTCTAAGCTTCGAATACATAGTAGAGTTACAAGTGGAGGGGGAAGCAGGAAGGGCTGCATGAATGAAGCCAAACTACAAGAAAGGTGACTACGTGGGCATGAGGAACTTCCTGCACGGAGTTCAGTGGGACAGAGAGCTGGCAGGGAAGTCAGTAGACGAGCTGATGGAATATATGACAACAATTTGCAAGGAAGCTGAGGAGAGGTTTATACCCAAGGGTAAGAGGAAAAGCGAAATATCCAGGATGAGCCCATGGTTCACCCAAAGGTGCAGGGAAGCCAAAACCAAGTGTGCAAAGGAATGGAAGAGGTACAGAAGGCAAAGGACCCAGGAGAATAAGGAGATCAGTCATAGAGCCAGAAATGAATATGCGCAGATCAGAAGGGAGGCCCAAAGACAGTACGAGAATGACATAGCAGCGAAAGCCAAATCTGACCCAAAGCTACTGTACAGCCACATTAGGAGGAGAACAATAGTCAAGGACCAGGTGATCAGGCTGAGGAAGGAAGGAGGGGAGTTAACTAGAAATGACCGCGAAGTGTGAGAGGAGCTCAACATGAAATTCAAAGAGGTGTTCACATAGGACATAGAAGGGTCTCCAGAAAGCCGGAGAGGTAGGGTACACCATCAAGTTCTGGACACAATACACACAACTGAGGAGGAAGTGAAGAGGCTACTAAGCGAGCTAGATACCTCAAAGGCGATGGGGCCGGATAACATCTCTCCATGGGTCCTGAGAGAGGGAGCAGAGGAGCTATGTGTACCCCTAACAACAATCTTCAACACATCTATCGAAACAGGGCAACTACCTGAGGAGACAGGAACGTAGCACTAAACTACAGACCAGTGTCACTGACATGTATAGTATGCAAGGTCATGGAGAAGATTATCAGGAGAAGAGTTGTGGAGCACCTAGAAAGGAATGAGCTTATCAACGACGGCCAACACGGTTTCAGGGACGGGAAATCCTGTCACAAACCTACTGGAGTTCTACGACAGGGTGACAGCTGTAAGACAAGAGAGAGAGGGGTAGATAGATTGCATATTCCTGGACTGTAAGAAGGCGTTTGACACAGTTCCACACAAGAGATTAGTGCAGAAGCTGGAGGACCAGGCAGGGATAACAGGGAAGGCACTACAATGGATCAGGGAATACCTGTCAGGAAGACAGCAGCGAGTCATGGTACGTGGCGAGGTGTCAGAGTGGGCGCCGGTGACGAGTGGGGTTCCACAGGGGTCAGTCCTAGGACCGGTGCTGTTTCTGGTATTTGTGAACGACTTGACGGAAGGAATAGACTCCGAAGTGTCCCTGTTTGCAGATGATGTTAAGTTGATGAGAAGAATTCAATCGGACGAGGACCAGGCAGAACTACAAAGAGATCTGGACAGACTGCAAGCCTGGTCCAGCAATTGGCTCCTGGAGTTCAACCCCACCAAGTGCAAAGTCATGAAGATTGGGGAAGAGCAAAGAAGACCGCAGACGGAGTACAGTCTAGGGGGCCAGAGACTGAAAACCTCAATCAAGGAAAAAGATCTTGGTGTGAGTATAACACCAGGCACGTCTCCTGAGGCGCACATCAACCAAATAACTGCTGCAGCATATGGGCGCCTAGCTAACCTAAGAACAGCATTCCGACATCCTAATAAAGAATCGTTCAGGACTCTGTACACTGTGTACGCTAGGCCCATACTGGAGTATGCAGCACCAGTTTGGAACCCACATCTAGCCAAGCACGTAAAGAAGCTAGAGAAAGTGCAAAGGTTTGCAACAAGACTAGTCCCGGAGCTAAGGGGTATGTCCTACGAGGAGAGGTTAAGGGAAATCGACCTGACGACACTGGAGGACAGGAGAGATAGGGGAACATGATAACGACATATAAGATACTGAGAGGAATAGACAAGGTGGACAGAGACAGAATGTTCCAGAGATGGGACACAGCAACAAGGGGACACAGTTGGAAGTTGAAGACTCAAATGAATCACAGGGATGTTAGGAAGTATTTCTTCAGTCATAGAGTGGTCGGGAAGTGGAATAGCTTGGGAAGCGATGTAGTGGAGGCAGGTTCCATACATAGCTTTAAGGAGAGGTATGATAAAGCTCATGGAGCAGGGAGAGTGACCCAGTAGCGGCCAGTGAAGAGGCGGGTACAGGAGCTATGACTCGACCCCTGCAACCACAACTAGGTGAGTACAACTAGGTGAGTACAACTAGGTGAGTACAGTCTCTCAAGCACAGTCTCTCAAACACAGTCTCTCAAACACAGTCTCTCAAACACAGTCTCTCAAGCACAGTCTCTCAAACACAGTCTCTCAACCACAGTCTCTCAAACTCAATCTCTCAAGCACAGTCTGTCAAACACTGTCTCCCAAACACAGTCTCTCAAACACAGTCTCTCAAGCACAGTCTCTAAAACACAGTCTCTCAAACACAGTCTCTCAAACACAGTCTCTCAAACACAGTCTCTCAAACACAGTCTCTCAAACACAGTCTCTCAAACACAGTGTCTCAAACACAGTCTCTTAAACACAGTCTCTCAAATACAGTCTCTCAAACACTGTCTCTCAAACACAGTCTCTCAAACACAGTCTCTCAAGCACACTCTCTCAAACACAGTCTCTCAAATACAGTCTCTCAAACACAATCTCTCAAACACTGTCTCTCATACACAGTCTCTCAAACACAGTCTCTCAAACACAGTCTCTCAAACACTGTCTGTCAAACAGTCTCTCAAACACTGTCTCTCATACACAGTCTCTCAAACACAGTCTCTCAAACACAGTCTCTCAAACACTGTCTGTTAAACAGTCTCTCAAACACTGTCTCTCATACACAGTCTCTCAAGCACAGTCTCTCAAACACACAGCTCTCTCAGATGAGTCAAAGGAGTCAGAAATCTCAGCAAAGCATGGACAGTGTGAGGAGGAACTCAAGTTTAAGAAAGTATGATAAAGCCATGGAGCAGAGGCAGAACCCAAGCAGACAGCGAAGAGGGCCAGGGCTGAGACTCGACCGCACCACAATTAGGTGAGCAATAGTGGACAGTCTCTCAAACAGTCTAGCAACGGCTCGAATTTAACCACAAATGATCAGAAGATCGGAGGGCAAGACCGCTGACGAGTACAGGCTAGGTGGACAAAAGCTACAAATCTCACCAAAGGAGAAAGACCTTGGGGTGAGTATAACGCCAAGCACGTCTCCGGAAACGCACATCAACCAGATAACCGCGGCAGCATATGGGCGACTGGCAAACCTAAGATTAGCGTTCTGTCACCTAACAAGGAATCGTTCAAGACACTGTACACCGTGTACGTCAGGCCCATACTAGAATATGCAGCACCAGTCTGGAACCCACACCTGGTTAAGCATGTCAAGAAATTAGAGAAAGTGCAAAGGTTTGCGACAAGGCTAGTTCCACAACTCAGGGGACTGCCCTATGAAGAAAGGTTGAGGGAAATATGACTAACAACACTGGAGGACAGAAGGGTTAGAGGAGACATGATAATCACATACAAAATACTGCGGGGAATTGACAAGGTAGATAGTGACAGGATGTTCCATAGATGGAACACAGACACAAGAGGACACAACTGGAAGCTGAAGACTCAGATGAGTCAAAGGGATGTTAGGAAGCACTTCTTCAGCCATAAACTAGTTAGGAAGTGGAATAGTCTAGCGAACGATATAGTGGAGGCGGGAACCATACATAGTGTTAAGACAAGGTATGATAAAACTCATGGAGCAGTGAGAGCAGAGACCCAGTAGCGGACAGCGAAGAGGCGGGGCCAGGAGCTGAGTCTCGACCCCTGCAACCACAATTAGGTGAGTATAATTAGATGAGTACAGTCTCTCAAACACAGAAAACTTTTGTCTTTAAAATTCCCACTGGCATGATCTTACCTGACCAGGACCGTGATAGGACCCTGATAAGACCCTAACCTGGACCCTGACCACGATCCTGACCAGGACCCTGACCAGGACCCTGATAGGACCCTGACAAAGCCCCTAACCAGGACCCTGATAAGACCCTGACCAGGACCCTGATAGGACCCTGACCATGACCCTAATAGGACCCTGACCCTGACCAGGATTCTGATAGGACCCTGACCAGATCCCTGATGAGACCCTGACCAGGAACCTGATAGGACCCTGACCAGGACCCTAATAAGACCCTGACCAGAACCCTGATAGGACCCTGACCAGGATCCTGAACAGGCCTTCACCCCGCCCACACCAACTAAGTTACACACCAAGACCTCACCCCACCCACACATACTACGTAATACACCAGGACCTCACACCACTCACACCAACTATGTAACAGGCTAAGAAGCCTCACCACATCCACACCAACTACGTGACACGCCAGGAAGCGTGACCCCGCCCAAACAAATTATGAAACACAACTGGAACTCTCACACCGCCCACAACTATGCAACACACTAGGAAGCCTCACCCCACCCCCAACTACGCAACAAACCAGGAAGCCTCACACCACCCAGAACAAGTATGCAGTACATCAAGAAGCCACACACTGCCCACAACAACTCCAACACACCAGGAAGCCTCACAACAGCCACAACAACTCCGTAACACACCAGGAAGCATCACAACACCCACAACAACTAAGCAACACACCAGGAAGCCTAACAACATCCACAACAACTACGCAACTCACCAGGAAGCCTCACAACAGCCACAACACACCAGGAAGCCTCACAACAGCCACAACAACTACGCAACTCACCAGGAAGCCTCACAACAGCCACAACACACCAGGAAGCCTCACAACAGCCACAACACACCAGGAAGCCTCACAACAGCCACAACAAATACGCAACACACCAGAAAGCCTCACAACAGCCACAACACACCAGGAAGCCTCACAACAGCCACAACAACTACGCAACTCACCAGGAAGCCTCACAACAGCCACAACACACCAGGAAGCCTCACAACGCCCACAACAACTACGCAACACACCAGGAAGCCTCACAACGCGCACAACAACTACGCAACACACCAGGAAGCCTCACAACAGCCACAACACACCAGGAAGCCTCACAACAGCCACAACACACTAGGAAGCCTCACAACAGCCACAACAACTACGCAACACACCAGAAAGCCTCACAACGCAAACAACAACTACGCAACACACCAGGAAGCCTCACAATGCCCACAACAACTACGCAACACACCAGGAAGCCTCCCAACAGCCACAACAACTACGCAACACACCAGGAAGCCTCGCAACGCCCACAACAACTACGCAACACACCAGGAAGCCTCAAAACGCCCACAACAACTACGCAACACACCAGGAAGCCTCACAACGCCCACAACAACTACGCAACACACCAGGAAGACTCACAACGCCCACAACAACTACGCAACACACCAGGAAGACTCACAACGCCCACAACAACTACGCAACACACCAGGAAGACTCACAACGCCCACAACAACTACGTAACACACCAGGAAGACTCACAACGCCCACAACAACTACGCAACACACCAGGAAGCCTCGCAACGCCCACAACAACTACGCAACACACCTGGAAGACTCACAACGCCCACAACAACTACGCAACACACAAGGAAGCCTCAAAACGCCCACAACAACTACGCAACACACCAGGAAGACTCACAACGCCCACAACAACTACGTAACACACCAGCAAGACTCACAACGCCCACAACAACTACGCAACACACCAGGAAGACTCACAACGCCCACAACAACTACGCAACACACTAGGAAGACTCACAACGCCCACAACAACTACGCAACACACCAGGAAGCCTCACAACGCTCACAACAACTACGCAACACACCAGGAAGACTCACAACGCCCACAACAACTACGCAACACAAAAGAAATACTCACAATGCCCACAAAAACTACGCAACACACCAGGAAGACTCACAACGCCCACAACAACTACGCAACACACCAGGAAGACTCACAAAGCCCATAACAACTACACAACACACCAGGAAGACACACAACGCCCACAACAACTACGCAACACAAAAGGAAGACTCACAACGCCCACAACAACTACGCAACACACCAGGAAGACTCACAACGCCCACAACAACTACGCAACACAAAAGGAAGACTCACAACGCCCACAACAACTACGCAACACACCAGGAAGACTCACAACGCCCACAACAACTACGCAACACACCAGGAAGACTCACAACGCCCACAACAACTACGTAACACACCAGGAAGACTCACAACGCCCACAACAACTACGCAACACACCAGGAAGACTCACAACGCCCACAACAACTACGCAATTCTCCGAGAAAAATCAATAACTCAGATAGAAACTCGAAGCAAAAAAGTCAGATAAAACGATCAAGATCACAGTATATTGCATTGTATTTATTAATATTTGTTATTGTTATAAATCATTATATATATGAACTAAATAAAGTAGCCAGTGACTGACTAGTTAAGTTAATGTAAAGACCTCAGTGATCAGTTAAATAAGTTAATGTAGAGCCCTGAATGACCAGTTAACTAAGTTATTGTAGAGCCCTGAATGATCATAGACGTGAATAGTTAACTAAGTTAATGTAGAGCCTGAATGATCAGTTACTAAGTTAATGTCGAGCCTGAAGATCAAACTAAGCTAACTGTCAGAACCGAATGATCAGTTAACTCATTAATGTAGACACACTGAATGATCAATTAACTAAGTTAATGTAGTAGCCATGACAATCAATTTACTAAGTTAATGTAGAGCCGTGAATGACCAGTTAACTAAGTTAATGTAGAGCCCTTAATGATCAGTTAACTAAGTTAATGTAGAGCCGTGAATGATCAGTTAACTAAGTTAACGTAGAGCCATGAATGATCAGTTTACTAAGTTAATTTAGAGCCTTGAATGACCAGGTAACTAAGTTATTGTAGAGCCGTGAATGATCAGTTAACTAAGTTAATTTAGAGCCTTGAATGATCAGTTAACTAAGTTAATGTAGAGCCGTGAATGATTAGTTAACTAAGTTAATGTAGAGCCCTGAATGATCAGTTAACTAAGTTAATGTAGAGCCCTAAATGATCAGTTAACTAAGTTAATGTAGAACCCTGAATGATCAGTTAACTAAGTTATTGTAGAGCTCTGAATGTTCAGTTAACTAAGTTAATGTAGAGCCCTGAAGGATCAGTTAACTAAGTTAATGTAGAGTCCTGAATGATCAGTTAACTAAGTTAATGTCGAGCCCTGAATGATCAGTTAACTAAGCTAATGTAGAGTCCTGAATGATCAGTTAAAACTCAGTTAATGTAGAGCCCTGAATGATCAATTAACTAAGTTAATGTAGAGCCCTGAATGATCAATTAACTAAGTTAATGTAGAGCCCTGAATGATCAGTTAACTAAGTTAATGTAGAACCCTGAATGATCAGTTAACTAAGTTAATGTAGATCCCTGAATGATCAGTTAACCAAGTTATATTGAGCCTTGAATGATCAGCAAAGTTAATGTAGAGCCCTGAATGATCAATTAACTAAGTTAATGTAGAGCCCTAAATGATCAGTTAACTAAGTTAATGTAGAACCCTGAATGTTCTGTTAACTAAGTTAATGTAGAGCCCTGAATGTTCTGTTAACTAAGTTAATGTAGAGCCTTGAATGATCAGTTAACTAAGTTAATGTAGAGTCCTGAATGATCAGTTAACTAAGTTAATGTAGAGTCCTGAATGATCAGTTAACTAAGTTAATGTAGAACCCTGAATGATCAGTTAAGTAAGTTAATGTAGAGTCCTGAATGATCAGTTAACTAAGTTAATGATGAGCCTTGAATGATCAGCTAACTAAGTTAATGTAGAGCCCTGAATGATCAATTAACTAAGTTAATGTAGAGCCCTAAATGATCAGTTAACTAAGTTAATGTAGAACCCTGAATGATCAGTTAACTAAGTTAATGTAGAGTCCTGAATGATCAGTTAACTAAGTTAATATTGAGCCTTGAATGATCAGCTAACTAAGTTAATGTAGAGCCCTGAATGATCAATTAACTAAGTTAATGTAGAGCCCTAAATGATCAGTTAACTAAGTTAATGTAGAACCCTGAATGATCAGTTAACTAAGTTAATGTAGAACCCTGAATTATCAGTTCACTAAGTTAATGTAGAGTCCTGAATTATTAGTTAACTAAGTTAATATTGAGCCTTGAATGATAAGCTAACTAAGTTAATGTAGAGCCCTGAATGATCAATTAACTAAGTTAATGTAGATCCCTAAATGATCAGATAACTAAGTTAATGTAGAACCCTGAATGATCAGTTAACTAAGTTAATGTAGAGCCCTGAATGTTCAGTTAACTAAGTTAATTTAGAGCCCTGAATGATCAGTTAACTAAGTTAATGTAGAGTCCTGTATGATCAGTTAACTAAGTTAATGGAGAACCCTGAATGATCAGTTAACTAAGTTAATGTAGAGCCCTGAATAACCAGGTAACTAAGTTAATGTAGAGTCCTGAATGATCATTTAACTAAGTTAATGTAGAGCCCTGAATGATCAGTTAACTAAGTTAATGTAGAACCCTGAATGATCAGTTAACTAAGTTGTTTTTCAGACACAAGTAACACTTACTACTACTACTACTATGAATAATGCTGCTACTACTACTAATACTACTACTGCTACTACTACTACTACTACTACTACTACTACTACTACTACTACTACTACTACTACTACTACTACTATGAATAATACTGCTACTACTACTACTACTACTACTACTACTACTGCTACTACTACTACTACTACTACTACTACTACTACTACTACTACTACTACTACTATGAATAATACTGCTACTACTACAACTATGACTACCACCACCATTAATGATAATAATATTATTATTATTAAGTTATAAGTATATATTAGATGTAACTGGTGTTGGGTGAATAATGGTTGAGAAGCCTAGTACATATTTACCAGCATAAACATTAAGGTATATTCTGGTGCAGAATAATACTGAAGAATACTACAGGAGACTGTGAGTGATCAAGCTGGAGTAAATAACAAGGTTGGTATTATAGACAAGTGACACAAGTGTATATTTGGTGTCATACAAGAGGAACCAGACAGTCCTGCTGGACACTGTCAACAATAGAACCAGGCAGTTCTGCTGGACACTGTCAACAAAGGAACCAGACAGTCCTGCTGGACACTGTCAACAAAGGAACCAGACAGTCCTGCTGGACACTGTCAACAATAGAACCAGGCAGTTCTGCTGGACACTGTCAACAAAGGAACCAGACAGTCCTTCTGGACACTGTCAACAAAGGAACCAGCCAGTCCTGCTGGACACTGTCAACAAAGGAACCAGACAGTCCTGCTGGACACTGTCAACAAAGGAACCAGACAGTCTTGCTGGACACTGTCAACAAAGGAACCAGACAGTCCTGCTGGACACTGTCAACAATAGAACCAGGCAGTTCTGCTGGACACTGTCAACAAAGGAACCAGACAGTCCTGCTGGACACTGTCAACAAAGGAACCAGACAGTCCTGCTGGACACTGTCAACAAAGGAACCAGACAGTCCTGCTGGACACTGTCAACAAAGGAACCAGACAGTCTTGCTGGACACTGTCAACAAAGGAACCAGACAGTCCTGCTCGATACTGTCAACAAAGTCACTACTCTACCTCATCAATATAATGCCATAAAATTAGTCTGGAACTGCCACTGACATTTGGGAAAGAGAAAAAGAGATGCATTTGCAGTAACGATAAATTATATTACTGAACAGCACAAAGGAGAGAGAACGAAACGAGAGATGAAAAAAGACATCTAAAATTGTTTTTAAATTTATAAACTCTGGTCTGTGTATTATATTTGATTATGTCGTTAAGGATAAGATTTTTTGTGTGTTAAACAGCAATTTAAGAAAAATATTTTCAACTCCACATTACTGTCTGAAATTAACGAATGTTACGACAAATAAATAGTATTATTGTAATTATTTTAAAAAGTATCATCACGAATCACATAAAAAATATTATTGTTAAGTGTATTGATGAGCCAATATTCTTGTTGATGATACGTTTAAACAGCACTAAGTACACTTACACTAGGAATAGGTACACTTACACAGCTCTAGTGCTAGGTACACTTGTACAGTACTAGTGTTAGGTACACTTATACAGCACTAGTGCTAGGTACACTTATACAGCACTAGTGCTAGCTATACTTACCCAACACTAGTGCTAGGTACACTTATACAGCACTAGTGCTAGCTACACTTATACAGCACTAGTGCTAGGTACACTTGTACAGCACTAGTGCTAGGTACACTTGTATAGTACTAGTGCTAGGTACACTTATACAGCACTAGGGCTAGGTACACTTATACACCACTAGTGCTAGGTACACTTATACACCACTAGTGCTAGGTACACTTACACAGCACTAGTGCTAGGTACACTTATACAGCACTAGTGCTAGGTACACTTATACAGCACTAGTGCTAGGTACACTTGTATAGTACTAGTGCTAGGTACACTTATACAGCACTAGGGCTAGGTACACTTATACACCACTAGTGCTAGGTACACTTATACACCACTAGTGCTAGGTACACTTACACAGCACTTGTGCTAGGTACACCAGTGCTAGGTACACTACTGCTAAGTACACTAATGCTAGGCATACTAGTGCTAGGTACACTTATACAGCACTAGTGCTAGGTACACCAGTGCTAGGTACACTACTGCTAAGTACACTAGTGCTAGGCATACTAGTGCTAGGTACACTAGTTCTAGGCACACTATTGCTATTCACACTAGTGCTAGGGACACTAGTGCTAGTTACACTAGTGCTAGTCACACTA
The DNA here is from genome assembly GCA_009830355.1 of Cherax destructor. Classification (NCBI taxonomy): domain Eukaryota; kingdom Metazoa; phylum Arthropoda; class Malacostraca; order Decapoda; family Parastacidae; genus Cherax; species Cherax destructor. The sequence continues at coordinate 25,007 of WNWK01018905.1, read as the reverse complement.
TTTCTAGGCACACTAGTGCTAGGTACATTAATGGTAGGTACACTAGTGCTAGGTACACTATTGCTAGGGACACTAGTGTTAAGCACACTTGTGCTAGGCACACTAGTGCTAGGAACACTAGTGGTAGGTACACTAGTGCTATTCACACTAGTGCTAGGAACACTAGTGATAGGCACAGTAGTGCTAGGTACACTAGTGCTAGGTACACTAACGCTAGGTACAATATTGCTAGGAACACTAGTGCTAGGCACACTTGTGCTAGGCACACTAGTGCTAGGCACACTAGTGCTAGGTACACTAGTGCTAGGTACACTAGTGCAAGGAACACTATTGCTAGACACGCTAGTGCTAGGCACACTTTTGCTAGGTACACTAGTGCTATTCACACTAGTGCTAGGCCCACTAGTGCTAGGCACACTATTCCTAGGCACACTAGTGCTAGGTACACTAGTGCTAGGTACTTAAGTGCTAGGCACACTAGATCTAGGCACACTAATGCTAGGTACACTAGTGCTAGGTACACTTGTGCTAGTTACACTATTGCTAGGCACACTAGTGCTAGGCACACTAGTGCTAGTTACACTAGTGCTAGGTACACTAGTGCAAGGAACACTATTACTAGACACGCTAGTGCTAGGCACACTTTTGCTAGGTACACTAGTGCTATTCACACTAGTGCTAGGCCCACTAGTGCTAGGCACACTATTCCTAGGCACACTAGTGTTAGGTACAATAGTGCTAGGTACTTAAGTGCTAGGCACACTAGATCTAGGCACACTAATGCTAGGTACACTAGTGCTAGGTACACTAGTGCTAGGTACACTATTTCTAGGCACACTAGTGCTAGGTACATTAATGTAGGTACACTAGTGCTAGGTACACTATTGCTAGGCACACTAGTGTTAGGCACACTTGTGCTAGGCTCACTAGTGCTAGGAACACTAGTGGTAGGTACACTAGTGCTATTCACACTTTGCGCTAGGCACACTAGTGATAGGCACAGTAGTGCTAGGCACACTAGTGCTAGGTACACTAGTGCTAGGTACACTAGTGCTAAGTACACTAGTGCTAGGTACACAATTGCTAGACACACTAGTGCTAGGCACACTTGTGCAAGGTACACTAGTGCTATTCACGCTAGTGCTAGGCAAACTAGTGCTAGGCACACTATTGCTAGGCACACTAGTGCTAGGTACACTAGTGCTAGGTACTCTAGTGCTAGGCACACTAGTGCTAGGCACACTAATGCTAGGTACACTAGTGCTAGGTACACTTGTGCTAGTTACACTATTGCTAGACACACTAGTTCTTAGGTTTACTAGTCGCCCATATGTTGCAGCAGTTACTTGGTTGATGTGCGCCTCAGGAGATGTGCTCGGTATTATGCTCACTCCAAGATCCATTTCTTTGAGTGAGATTTGCAGTCTTTGGACCCCTAGTCTATACTCTGTCTGCATTCTTCTTTGCCCTTCCCAAATCTTCAAAATTTGCACTTGGAGGGGTTAAACTCTAGGAGCCAGTTGCTGGACCAGGCTTGCAGCCTGTCCAGATCCCATTGTAGTCATGCATGATCCTCGTCCAATTGAATTCTCCTCATTAGCTTCACATAGTCTGCAAACAGGGACACTTCTGAGTTTATCTCTTCTGTAATGTCATTCACATGCACCAGAAACAGCACTGGTTCCGACCCCTGTGTTGCTCCACTCGCCACAGGCGTCCAGTCTGACACCTCGTCACCTACCATGACTCGCGTTTACCTTCCTTTCAAGTATTCTTTGTGTATGTGTGTGTGTGTGTATGTGTATATATGTGTGTGTGTGTACTTACCTAATTGTGGTTGCAGGGGTCGATACTTAGCTCCTTGCCCCGCCTCTTCACTGATCGCTACTGGGTCCCCTCTCTCCCTGCTCCATGAGCTTTATCATTTCTCGTCTTAAAGCTATGTATCGTTCCTGCCTCCACTATATCACTTGCTAGACTATTCCACTTCCTGACTACTCTATGGCTAAAGAAATACTTCCTAACATACCTTTGACTAATCTGAGTCTTCAACTTCCAATTGTGACCCCTTGTTTCTTTGTCCCCTCTCTGGAACATCCTGTCTCTATCCTTGTCTATTCCACGCAGTATTTTGTATGTCATTATCATGTCTTCCCTAACCCTAGGGTCCTCCAGTGTTGTCAGGCCGATTTCCCTTAACCTTTCTTCGTAGTACATTCCCCTTAGCTCTGGAACTAACCTTGTTGCAAACCTTTGCACTTTCTCTGATTTCTTGACGTGTTTGACCAGGTATGGGTTCCAAACTGGTGCTGCATACTCTAGTATGGGCCTGACGTACACGGTGTACAGTGTCCTGAACGATTCCTTGTTAAGGTAACGGAACGCTATTCTCAGGTTTGCCAGGCGCCCATATGCTGCAGCAGTTATCTGGTTGATGTGTGCTTCCGGAGACGTGCTCGGTGTTATACTCACTCCAAGATCTTTCTCCTTGAGTGAGGTTTGCAGTCTTTGGCCACCTAGACTATACTCTGTTTGCGGTCTTCTTTGTCCTTTCCCGATCTTCATGACTTTGCATTTGGCGGGGTTAAACTCGAGAAGCCAGTTGCTGGACCAGGTGTTCAGCCTGTCCAGGTCTCTTTGAAGTCCTGCCTGATCCTCATCTGATTTAATTCTCCTCATTAACTTCACATCGTCTGCAAACAGACACTTCTGAGTCTATCCCTTCCGTTATGTCATTCACATATACCAAGAATAGCACTGGTCCTAGGACTGACCCCTGTGGGACGTATGTGTGTGTGTGTGCGTGTGTGTGTGTGTGTTTGTGTGTGCTCACCTAATTGTGGTTGCAGGGGTCGAGACTCAGCTCCTGTGTGTGTGTGTGTGTGTGTGTGTTTGTACTTACCTAGCTGTACCAAACAAGTTGTGGTTGCAGGTGTGGGTCGAGTCATACCTCCTGGCCCCGCCTCTTCACTGGTCGCTACTAGGTCCACTCTCTTCCTTCTACATGAACTTTATCGAACCTCTTCTTAAAGCTATGTACGGATCCTGACTCCAGTACATCACTCTCCACTTCCTGACAACTCTATGACTCAAGAAATATTTCCTAACATCCATGTTGTTGTTGTGTCTCATCTCTAAAACATTCTGTCTCTATCCACATTGTCAATTTCTCTCAGTATTTAATATGTCGTTATCATGTTCCTCCTATCTCTCCTGTCCTCCAGTGTTGTCGTGGGGCACACCCCCTCTGCTCACAGACTAGACTTTTTGCAAACCTTTCACTTGCTCTAATTTCTTGAAGTGTTTGATCAGTGTGGGTTCCATACTGGTGCTGCATACTCCAATATGGGCCTGACGTACACGGAGTACAGTGTGTGACTAACTACTTAGATATCGAAACGTTATTCTCTGGTTTGCCACGTGCCCATATGCTGCAACAATTATTTCGTTGATGTGCACCTCAGGAGAAATACTCGGTATGATGCTCACCCAAGATTCTTTTCTTTGAGTGAGTTTTGTAGTTTTTGATCTTTTAGACTGTACTCCGTCTGCGGTCTTCTTTTTCCTTCCCCAAGCCTCATAACTTTGCACATGTTGGGGTTAAACACCAGGAGACATTTGTTAGACCAGGCTTGATACATGTCTAGATCCCCTTGTAGGCTTATCTGATCATTTAAAAACACCACAATGACTAATTTTGCCCTGCTCATGTGGGCCCTTCTGCAACCTCGGTTATTGTGTCCACCATAGCTCTGTTATTCTCATTGTATTCTTGCCTTAGTCTCCTGCTGTTCGATGGGGGGTTGTACATCACTGCAATCATCACTTTTGGACCCCAGCTTGAAGTGTTCCAACTGTGTAGTCATCTGCTATTTCTCTGACTAGTCCTCCCATCTCAAAACTCCATTTTTTTATGAACAATGCAACTCCACGTCCCTCTCTGTCTCCCCCATCTTTCCTCAACATCAGATGCTCAGACCCCCGTGAGGTTTGTCTCTGTGATGGTTATGATGTCTGGGGATGCCTCGGTCATTTTTTCCTGCTACTCACCCTTATTTGTAATTCCATCTGCGTTGGTGTACCATACCTTCAGCTTTTTTTCAAGAACTGTATTCTGGTGGGTGGCAGGGATTGTTGCAGGCTGTGGGTGTGGTGGGCAGGTCTGGATATTATGGTAGGCTGCTTGTGTGGTGGTATTAGTGCTTGTGGGGGACTGCAGGTGCGAAGTGTGGCTCGGTTCTGGTTATTGTGTTTGGTTCGTGTTGGGTGGTAGGGGTTGAGGGATGCTGTGGATGGTTCTGTGGGCAGTTGTATCTGCTGTTTCCCCTGAGGCTGAGCTCCCCTGTCTTTCAGTACCTTCCCTGTCTCCTCTTCTTGCCTCTGGCGCCTTCTTACTCTTTCTCTTAGTTGTTTCCTTTCTTTTTGTTTTCTGTAGTGGTCGAAATACACTCCCTGGTATTTTTGGGATCTTTTAGCAGTGGTTTCCTCTGCAGGATCTTGTTCCATACCATTTCTGTCTTGAATGTCAATTTGACTGGGCGGTTCCTTTTCCTCGAGTACCAGCCAAGTTTGTCAGTTGGGTCAATTCCTCTCCTGTTACTGCAATGATGCTCTCAATATCTTTTACCTCCCCCTGTCTTCTTTAATCATAGGTATTCCCCTCTACCTCACGGAGCCCATGAATAATGAGTGACCTCTCCCTTTCCTCATCAAATTTTGTTTCCCTCTTTATCTCTTGGTCTGATTTAAGTATCGTCTTGGTTGTTTCCCTTATCATCTCCTAGAGGTCACAGTGGCCTATTGTTTTCTCAATAGACTTCTTTGCTCTTTTCTCTCCTTCAATCCCCACGCTGTCTATTATTGTTCCTGCACACAGCTCTTTGCTCCTATTGGTCCTTGAATCTATATTCTGCTTTAGTGCTTCTAGTTCCTCTGCCAGGTTCTGCATCCTTGCCTCAACATCAAGAACTCCTAACTCCCACTTCTTGCTCTCTGTAAATATCTTCTCCAAAACTCACTTATCGTTCCATTGTTCTCTTGATCCTTTCTGCCAATGTTTCCTTTTGAGCCCAACCATCCCCAGAACCCTTGCTTCTTTGTCCTGTCATGTGTGTACTCACCTATTTGTGGTTGCAGGGGTCGAGTCATAGCTCCTGGCCCCTCCTCTTCACTGATTGCTACTAGGTCCTCTCTCTCCCTGCTCCATGAGCTTTACCAAACCTCGTCTTAAAACTATGTAAGGTTCCCGCCTGACAACTCTATGGCTGAAGGAATACTTCCTAATATCCCTTTGACTCATAGGAGTCTTCAGCTTCCAATTGTGACCCCTTGTTTCTGTGTCCCATCTCTGGAACATCCTGTCTCTGTCCACCTTGTCAATTCCTCGCAGTATTTTATATGTCGTTATCATGTCTCCCCTAACCCTCATGTCCTCCAGTGTCGTCAATCCGATTTTTTTTAACCTTTCTTCGTAGGACAATCCCCTTAGCTCTGGGACTTGTCTTGTTGTATACCTTTGCACTTTCTCTAATTTCTTGATGTCCTTGACCAGGTGTGGGTTCCAAACTGGTGCTGCATACTCCAGTATGGGCCTGACGTATATGGTGTACAGAGTCTTGAACGATGCCTTACTGAGGTATTAGAGCGCTATTCTTAGGTTTCCAGACGCCCGTATGCTGCAGCAGTTATCTGATTGATGTGCGCCTCAGGAGATGTGCTCGGTATTATACTCACCCTAAGATCTTTTTTCTTGAGTGAGGTTTGCAGTCTTTGGCCCCCTAGACTATACTCTGTCTCCGGTCTTCTTTGCCCTTCCCTGATCTTCATGACTTTTTATATGGTGGGGTTAAATTCAAGGAGCCAGTTGCTGGATCAGGCTTGTAGCCTGTCCAGGTCTCTTTGTAGTCCTACCTGATCCTCGACTGATTTAATTCTTCTCATTAACTTCACATCATCTGCAAACAGGGACACTTCTGAGTCTATCCCTTCCGTTATGTCATTCATATATACCAAAAACAGCACAGGTCCTAGAACTGACACCTGTGGAACCCTGCTCGTCACAGGCGCCCACTCTGACACCTTGTCACGTACCATGACTCGTTGTTGCCTCCTTGTTAGATATTCCCTGATCCATTGCAGTGCCTATCCTGTTACACCTGCCTGATCCTCTAACTTTTGCACTAATCTCTTTGGTGGAGTGTGAGTGTGTGAGGGTTTGTGTGTGTGAAGCAGAGAGAGAGAGAGAGAGAGAGAGAGAGAGAGAGAGAGAGAGAGAGAGAGAGAGAGAGAGAGAGAGAGAGAGAGAGAGAGAGAGAGAGAGAGAGAGAGAGAGAGAGAGAGAGAGAGAGAGAGAGAGAGAGAGAGAGAGAGGGAGATAGAGTGGGTGTGTGTGTGTTCACTAGAGGATAGGACGGAAAGAGGGAACATGATAACGACGAACAAAATGCTGTGAGGATAGTAATAGAATGTTTCAGAGATGGGACACAGGAACAAAGGGCCACAATTGGAAATTGAAAACTCAGATGAGCCATAGGGATGTTAGGAAGTATTTCTTTAGCCTCGGAATTGTCAGGAAGGGGAAAAATCTGAAGAGTGTAGAGGAGGCAAAATCCATATGGAGCTTTAGGAAGAGGTATGACAAGGCTCTTGAAGTGGGAAAAGAGTGACCTAAATCTCTGCGCCAAATTCACCTTAAACCAGCAAATATTAGAGCCTACAAGACTAGAATATACGCTAGACCTCATTTTCACTAACAACGATGATCTGATACGTAATATAACCATATCAAAGACAATACACCCAGATCAAAACATAATAGAGGTACAGACATGTATGCACAGGACTCCTGACCAACAAAATGTGATCAGTCATGAGGGTGTCTTCACAAAATTCAATTTCAATAACAAAAACAAGCAATGGAAACAAGTCAACCATGTTCTAAATGAAACATGCTGGGAAGATATCCTAAACAACACGGATCAGAACGTTTGCCTAAAAAAATAAACTCTGTGGTTCTTGAGATCTGCTCAAGGCACATTCCATTAAGAAAAAGAAAGAGAAGATGTAAACTAGAAAGAGTGAGATGCTCCCTATACAGACGAAGGCGAAGAGTCACAGAGCTACTGAGAGGGGCCAATATATCTGAAATACGAAGGGAGGCACTGGTCAATGAAATTGCAAATATTGAACTTAAGCTGAAGGAATCTTACAGGAGACAAGAATCACAAAAAGAACTAAAAGCCATAAAGGAAATTAAAAAAAAAATACTTCCTCTCCTATGCCAAATCTAAAGGAAAAACAACATCCAGCACTGGGCCTCTGCTTAGGTGTGATGGGACATACACAGATGACAGCCAAGAAATGAGTGAGATATTAAAGTCCCAATACGACTCAGTGTTCAGCGAGACCAAAATCTGGTCATCTCAAAAATCTCGGGTATTATCCTAACACCACAAGACTTAGAAAAGGCAATAAATGACATGCCCCTATGTATGCTGGGAGGCAGTTGATCAGTCTTGGGCCCGAACACTTATTGTGTTGTCTCTCAATGTACTCTCGGAGACCCTGCTTTTCATTGAGGAAATGTTGCATCTCCTGCCGAGTCTTTTGCTTTCATAGGGAGTGCTTTTCGTGTGCAGGTTTGGTACCAATTCCTCCAGGACCTTCCAAGTGTATATTATCATGTATCTCTTTCGTCTGCGTTCCAGGGAATACAGATCAAGGACCTTTAACCGTTTCCAGTAATTTAGGTGCCTTATCGTACTTATGTGTGCTGTGAAAGTTCTTTGAACACTCTCCAGGTCAGCAATGTCGCCAGCCTTGAAAGGGGCCGTTAGTGTACAGCAGTATTCCAGCTTAGAGAGAACAAGTTATTTGGAGAGAATCATCATGGGCTTGGTATCCTAGTTTTGAAGGTTCTCATTATCCATCCTTTCATTTTCCTAAGAGATGAAGGTATATACATGGTTGTGGTCTTTGAAGGAGAGATCCTCTGACATTTTCACTCCCAGGTCCTTCACATTACTTTTTCGCTCTATTGTTTGGTTAGAATTTGTCTTATACCTTGATACATTTATAATTTCCTCAAGTTTTCCATATCTGAGTAGTTGAAATTTCTCCTCGTTGAACTTCATATTGTTTTGAGTGGCCCATTTGAAGATTTGGTTGATGTCCGCTTGGAGTCTTGCAGTGTCTTCAATGGAGGTCACTGCCATGGCAATCCGGGTGTCATCCGCAAAGGAAGACACGGAGCTATGGCTTACATCTCTGTCTATGTCAGAAATGAGGATGAGGAATAGAATGGGAGCGAGTACTGTGCCTTGTGGAACAGAGCCTTCACCGTAGCTGCCTGGGACTTTACTCTGTTTAGTATTACTCTTTGTGTTATATTTGTCAGGAAGTTATAGATCCATCTACCAACTTTTCCTGTTATTCCTTTATCACGCATTTTGTGTACTATTACACCATGGTAACAATTGTCGAAAGCTTTTGCAAAGTCTGTGTGTAGTACATCTGTATTTTATTTAGCCTCAACAGCATCCAGGGCCTTCTCATAGTGGTATAGTAGCTGGGACATGCAGGAGCGACCTGTTCTAAACCCGTGTTGCCTTGGGTTGTGTAACTGATGGGTATCTAGGTGGTTGGCGACATTGCTTCTTAGAACCCTCTCAAAGATATTTATGATATGGGACGTTGGTGCTATCGGTCTGTAGTTCTTTGCAATTGCTTTTCTCCCACCTTTGTAGAGTGGGGCTATGTCTGTTGTTTTTAGTGTGTGGGATAACCCCTGCGTCCATGCTCTGAGTGGTTACTTGAATTAAACCTTTGGGGAAGAAGCCAGAAAATCGATATAGGGGTAGAGACTCGAGGACAGAGGCTTCAGACCTGGTTCAAAGAGGACCAGGAAGTAAGCATAATGCCTAGCATATCAACAGAGCTTCACGTCAACTTGCTGCCAATGTTTGCCTGGCAAAATTGAGAGTGGTCTTCAGATATCTCAACAGATTCATTCCTTATGTCAAGTCTTCTTGAAGTTCGTTGCGCCAGTATAGAAGCCACACATGAGGAAATGTGATAAGAAACTATAGAAGTAATTGAAGAGGTATGTAGCAAGACTAATTCCAGAGGTAGGAGCAATGAACTACGAAAAGCGGCTAAAGGAATTGAATCTAATCATCCTGGAGGACAGAAAGATCATCATTAAAAATATTAACAAGAATTGACAGAGCAGAGAAGGACCGATTTTTTCAGAGGTGGGAAACGATATTTGGAGGCACAACTGGAAGTTCCTCCATAAGTCATAAATAAGTCACAGTGATGCTGTAGTGACGAGGGTTGAAGAAAATATAATGACAGAATTGGAAGAGGATTGAAATGGCTGGTATTGGAAAAGAAAGAGATATAACGTAGTGAATAGAAGCTGAAGTCAAATAAAAAAGGGGCAGAACTAAAAAATGGGAAGAATAAACATAAATAACATTCAAATACAGGCACCAAATTTTCAGGAATGGGAGAATATAAACAAAGAGAGTAAATAAATAATGAATGTTAGCTGCCACAACATGTAATAACAAAGAGTGCATCTGTAGGAGTAAAGAATAACTCATACAATAATATAAAATCTGCACACTCATCTAAAATAATAATATTAATAATAATCATTAACCTCAATATGGGAAAATGAAACTCCTCAAAGTCTTTTAATTCTAACCTTCAGAAAACTCGACATTACAATATAATTTTAGACACACTAAGTTACCACAGAAGTTATACACCTCTGTATTACCTAAGTTATATTATCCAGAAACCAGATAGCACAAAATATAGATAATTAAGACAAGTGCATCAGTTGGGTAAGTTTATTCAGAAACGTTTCGCCTCCACGGAAGGATTCTTCAGTCGAATACAGAGGAGGCAGCAGCTGCAGCGTAGATGTAAACACGATGTAATCAGTCCATCGCCCTCGAAGATACAGTTCTGGGGTGGTCAGTCCCTCAGCCTAGAGTAGAGTTCTGCACCATAGTGTGGAGCAGTGTGAAGCTAAAGTAGCAGTATGGAGACTTGTATACTGTCAACAGTGAGGTGAAGACCATCATCAAGACCCCAGAAGACTCCACTAGTAGGCTTCCCACACTGCCTCTCAGTTATTACATTCTTAATTCTACTGTTTTTCATCACATTTTCTGTCATCTTCAAAATTTTCTGCGCCTCACCTTTGACAAAATATAAGTGTCCATCCAGATGCCTCAGCTTCATATTATTGCAGACTATGGAACAGAACTCTACTCTAGGCTGAGGGACTGACCACCTAAAACCACGTCCTCGAGGATAATGGACTCATTACATCGTCTTCACATCTCCACTACTTCTCCGTTATCATAAATTATTGTTTATTACTCAAGAATGCTTTATTCTGACGTTTTCAAATTACAATGTTTTTGTCATGTATTTCGGTCAAGATTGATGGAACCAAGTCTGAGTGTACTCTGCACAATCGTACTACATAAACCATTAACCGTACCACACTGGACAACACCTTGGCGCCCAGCTCTCGCTAGACGTTGATCCAAGGCAGCCAGCTTTCAGGCAGGTGGCTTACAGCTTTTCATCTCATCCCCTGCATGCATCGACACAACTAGAGATTTTTACAACGCTAAGAATTCGCAAGAGCAGGCGAAATATTCGATGCATGCAGGTGATGAGATGAAAGCTGTAAGCCACCTGCCTGAAAGCTGGCTGCCTGGATCAACGTCTAGCGTGAGCTGGACGCAAAGGTCGGTACTGTCGGTAAAGCACTGCGAACCTGGTTGCAAGGTTCGTAGGTTCGAGTCTCCTTTGGCCAGACATCAGTGTTTGTATATATGTATAAATATATATATATATATATATATATATATATATAATAATATATATGAGAGAGAGAGAGAGAGAGAGAGAGAGAGAGAGAGAGAGAGAGAGAGAGAGAGAGAGAGAGAGAGAAAGAGAGGGAGAGAGATGGCATATACAGTACATGAGGTGTGAGAGATACATGTCTAGTACATATTGTTACATGTTTGTCACTGATTATAATGCGAAAATCTCATCCAGCTCCTCAGAGCTGGGCCGCGTGCCCTAAATACAGTATGCATTACCCCTCTAAATAGCAGCGTTCAGTCGCTGGAACAGAAACCTAGCTGCTCTGGGATCCTTAGTTACCCTGTTTAGTCTTTTGCCCAGCTTCTTGAGGATTAGATGCACTCTTTCCCCATGAGCCAAGGGTCTCTGAGCCTATGGGAACAAACATATAATGATGGGCAAGTTCTCCATATTTTCTCGACTTTTGGGACTCCCTGAAGGTGGCAGCTGCCCCTCCTTCCTCCCTGGTGTATAGGAGATAGGTATCAGCCAGGGTAGATGCACATGTGTAGTCCCACATCACCTGCTTGCCGTCTGTCCAGGCTTGAAGGGTGATACCATCTGGACGCTTTTGGCTGCCATCAGATCTGCATAGTTGGGGTGGCTTCCTTACTGCTGGGCATCCGGCTGTTGTGAGGCTCCTCTTGATAATGTTATTAACCTCTTCATGTCTTGCAATCTTTCCCTCGGATTTTCGACACACAAGACCATAGTACCCGAATCGGTCTGCTGCTTCACTGCCACAAATACACCTGTGTTCGGCGAGAATAGGGGCGGCAAGTCGAAGGGCAACACTAATGCGGATGGTCTGTGGGTCGAGGTGTGTGCCAAGGCTGGAGTTGGGAACAGCCGCGAATGCGTGTACACATATGAAGATGCTCCCAAACACACACACAGGTATTCATATATTTATGTTTTCCTACACTGGAACATTATTACAACCCTCCATTATTACGTTTGTCTGCACTGATGTAGAGGACGCTGGGCTTATGGGATACATTTATTGGATCGCACAGCGACTGATATACTTATTAAGTATAAATATTATAATTATTATTATTATGATTATTATTATGATTATTATTAGTAGTAGTAGTAGTAGTAGTAGTAGAAGTGGTAGTAGTAGTAATCGTAATAGTAGTAGTTGTTGTAGCAGTAGTAGCAGAAGCAGCAGGAATAGTAATAGCCGTATTAGTAGTAGCGGTTTTAGTAGTGGTAGTACTAGTGGTTTTAGTATTAATTGCAGTAGTGGTAGTTTTACTATTATTATTATTATTATTATTACTATTACTATTATTATTATTATTATTATTATTATTATTATTATTATTATTATTATTATTATTATTATTATTATTATTATTATTAGCAGTAGTAGTAACAGTATTATTATTATTAGTAGTAGTAGTAGTAGTAGTAGTAGTAGCAGTAGTAGTAATGGCAGTAGTTGAAAAAATAGTCACAATAGTGTTGGTGGTAAAAGACCTTTGTGTTAAATATTGATCTCTTGAAAAAGCGACAAATGTTCTGAATTGTTTTAAGTCACAAGAGTGACCTAGCTGAACATGTCCCACACAAGTCTTACTTGTACAAACAAAGAGTTACGTCGCCTCAGTGGAAAAAGTTTTCAGGTGTCTCTCAGGTAATGACTGTTGCCGTCGCTGATGTAAATACCAGACGAGAGTAGTGACGGCCTTTCGCATTTCAGGACTGTAATTTGTGAAGTTGTTGGTGATGACTTTGATCTACACAGTGGTAACGCTAGTGGTTAGTGTTAGAACTTGTGCAATGATATTTTCCAGGTGGTAATTATGTAGTTGAGGGATGGGACCAAGGTTGTGGTACAGTTAGTAATTAGAGTGGAAATTTTCTCAATATTCACTTTATGGAGATCAGTGTAATCACTGGAGAGGTAATGGATGCGGGTAGTGGTATGCGGATGAAAGGATAAACGAAGTTTATATTTGATGATGAGAGAGATTATCAGCACAGTGGTCATTACCATCCCTGGTTTCTTCTGAGTCATTCATTGTTTTGTTATGTGTGTCACTGTTAACCCTAAGAGGTCTGCGCCGTTGTTACTGTTGTCTGTTGTTTTCTTGTGAATTCTACGTAACTCTTAGTGACACAACTATCTAGTTTCAGATGTATTTATTTCCGATTTTATTAGTGCCTTCAGTGGATTACATTGCTGAGATTCCCATTATTGGATGTTTTCGATGTCTGAGATGCTGTGAATACCATAATTAGGTATCCCCGAAGAGGGAAGGATACATGATCCACACCTGGAAAATCGTAGATTGACTGGTCCAAAACTGCACGGAGGAATCCCTCCCTACGACTACGCAGACGCTGCAACGTAACTACAATGAAAGAGATACACAATTACCTGGTTGACGAGGAGCCTCGGGGGCGTTGACTCCCTGAACAACCTCCAGTTGGCTCCAGGTATGTTCCAGGTAGGTTCCAGGTAGACTCCAGGTAGGTTCCAGGTAGACTCCAGGTAGGTTCCAGGTAGACTCCAGGTAGGTTCCAAGTAGACTCCAGGTAGGTTCCAGGCAGACTCCAGGTAGGTTCCAGGTAGACTCCAGGTAGGTTCCAGGTAGACTCCAGGAAGGTTCCAGGTAGACTCCTGGTGGACTCCAGGTAGGTTCCAGGTAGACTCCAGGTAGGTTCCAAGTAGACTCCAGGTAGGTTCCAGGTAGACTCCAGGTAGGTTCCAAGTAGACTCCAGGTAGGTTCCAGGCAGACTCTAGGTAGGTTCCAGGTAGACTCCAGGTAGGTTCTAGGTAGACTCCAGGAAGGTTCCAGGTAGACTCCTGGTGGACTCCAGGTAGGTTCCAGGTAGACTCCAGGTAGGTAGATCTGCGAAGGGATACACTGAAGTATTTGCGTGATTTTTTACCTTCGAAGTTTGGTATTTTCTTCCTCTCACAACTCGTGAACGCCTCATCCGATCGGATTAAAATTTTGAACACTTGTGTATGTCAATTTTGTCCCAGATTCTGTAAACAATTCACATGTGCTGGTGCTCTAAGACTTAAAGTTATTGAACTCATTCCCAGTATCCTGGAATAGCTGAGATAACTCCCAAAATCCTCAGTGGTGTACCTTCAAACGTTCAAAAAATTGCCTAATATTTCGACGATGGTGGAGAACAAAATTAAATATATTAGAGCAGATTGTATCATTATGTGTAAAAAAAATTGTGATTTTTTTTTATTCCCATTAAATCACTTTTCAATTTACCTGTTCTGAACGACTTATATATTGAATACCTGATGCATCGCAGGTCCAGGATAGAACCCAGGAGAGTGCCGAGGATAGTACCCAGGATAGTACCTAGGATAATGCCCAGGATAGTGTCCACGATAGTACCCAGGAGAGTGCCCAGGATAGTACCAAGGAAAGTACCCATGATAGTACCCAGGATAGTGCCCAGAATAGTACCCAGGATAGTACAATGGATAGTACACAATATAGAATACATGATAGAGCCCAGGACAGTACCAAAGATGGTATCTAGGATAGTACCAAGCATAGTACCCAGGATAGTAACCAGGATAGTGCCCAACACAGTACCCAGGATAGTAACCAGGAAAGTACCCAGGATAGTAACCAGGAAAGTACCCAGGATAGTACCCAGCATAGTACCCATGAGAGTGCACAGGATAGTACCCAGGATAGTACTCAAGATAGTACCCAGCATAGTACCAGGATATGCCCAGAAATACTCCAGGATAGTGCCAAGGATAGTACCCAGGATAGTGCCAACGATTGTATCCAGGAGAGGGCCCAGGATAGTACCCAGAATAGTACCCAAGATAGTGCCCACGATAGAACCCAGGGGAGTGCTCAGGATAGTACCCAGGATAGTACCCAGGATAGTGCCCAGGATAGTGCCCAGGATAGTGCCCAGGAATAGTACCCAGAATAAGTACCCAGGATAGTCAAGATAATACCCAGGATACTGCCCAGCATAATACACAGTGACACTCCAGGATACTACCCAGGATAGTTCCCAGGATAATACCCAGGATAGTACCCAGGATAGTCCATGAAATACCCAGTATAGTACCCAGGATAGTACCCAGGATAGTCCCAGGATAATTCCCAGGATAGTACCTAGGATAGTGTCCATGATAGTGCCCAGGATAGTACCAAGGAAAGTACCCGTGATAGTACCCAGGATAGTACCAGGATAGTAAACATTAGTACCATGATAGTGCCCAGGACAGTACCCAGGATGGTATCAGGATAGTACCCATATAGTACCAGGATAGTCCCAGATAGTACCCAGGATATACCCAGATAATACCCAGGATAGTACCGAGAAGTACCCAGGATAGTACCCAGAATAGTGCCCAGGATAGTCCCAGATAGTACCCAGGATAATACCCAGGATAGTACCCAGCATAGTACCCAGGATAGTGCCCAGGATATACCAGGTATACCCAGGATAGTACCCAGGAAGTACCCAGCATAGTACTAAGAGATAATACCCAGGATACGTACCCAGGATGTATCCAGAATATACCCAGATAAGTCCAAACATTTACCCAGGATATACCCAGATATACCCAGGATTGTACCAGATAGTACCCAGCATAATACTCAGGATAGATACCCATGATAGTACCCAGATGTACCAGAATAGTACCCAACATAATACCAGCATAGTACCAGGATAGTTCCCAAGACAGTACCAGGATAGTACCTCAGTATGCTATACCCAGCATAGTACCCAGGATAGTGCCCAGGATAGTACCCAGGATTGTACCCAGGATAGTACCCAGCATGGGACAAATAACAAACGATCAAACAAAACGTTACTCATCAAACCTAATCAGCCTTATAAGAAGGTCGAAAAAAAATTATTATGAGAACAGATTACATAACTTAAAGGGTGATATGAAAAAGACCTGGAAAACCTTATCTGAAATTCAAGGAACTAAAAAGATATCCAAAAACAGAACAATCAAACTAACAAAACCAGATGAACCCCTACTCCCACCTTCTGAAACAGCAAACAGACTCAATGTTTTCTTCTCCACCATAGGAAAAAAGCTGGCAAGCAAAATTCCAAGCTCAAACACACCACCTAACGCCTACCTCACTGGCACCTATCCGAATACACTATTCTTAGCTCCGACCAACCCAACAGAAGTCTCGCTTGTTATTAACACATTAAAAAACAAGGAGGAGATCTAAATAACTTACCACCTTATATACAAAAAGCTTCAAGTACTATCACCAATTATTGCAACACTCTTTAACAAATCCGTTGAATCCTCCACTGCCATGGCGAGAGTTACCCCCATACATAAAGGAGGAGATCAAAAAGACCTGAATAACTGTAGACCAATATCTAACTTACCCCTTCTCTCCAAAATCTTTGAGAAGTTAATTCATAGGCAAATCTATTCCTACCTCACCTCCCACTACATACTCAACGCCTGTCAGTTTGGTTTCAGGCATAATAAAAACACAAATGATGCAATCATACACATGTTAGAAATAATATACACCGTTCTTGAAAAAAAAGTAATCCCACTGGGAATCTTCATTGATTTACGTAAAGCTTTTGATACAGTTGACCATAATCTGTTACACTTAAAATGTTCACACTATGGTATAAGAGGACACTCCCTCAACTACCTAAAGTCATACCTTAACGAAAGAAGCCAATATGTGTCCACAAATGGAGCTAACTCTTCCACACAAACAATTACAGTTGGTGTCCCACAGGGAAGTGTTCTTGGCCCACTTCTCTTTCTCATTTACATAAACGACCTACCAAATGCATCTCAACTACTCAAACCCATACTATTTGCAGATGACACTACATACGTTATCTCTCACCCATGCTCAGTCACACTAGCCAACACCGTAAATGCTGAATTACAGAAAATATCTACCTGGATGATGACCAACAAGCTTACTCTCAATGTTGACAAAACCTATTTCAATCAGTTTGTGAACAGAGCTACAAATGTACCACTTAACATAATGATAAACGGGTCCCCTATCACAAAACTCACAGAGGGAAAATTCTTAGGAATCCACCTTGACGGTGGCCTCAAATTTCAGACACATATACAACAAATTTCCAAGAAAGTCTCCAAGACCGTAGGAATACTATCCAAGATAAGGTACTATGTTCCACAACCAGCTCTCCTTTCCCTTTATCACTCACTCATTTACCCCTACCTCACCTATGTAATCTGCGCATGGGGCTCAACAACAATAAATCACCTCAAACCATTAATAACAACAACAAAAGGCTGCAGTTCGAATGATAACAAATTCCCACTCTACACAACCTACTCCACCAATATTCAAAAGTCTAAACTTACTCACCATACAAGACATCCATACTTTTTACAGTGCCTATTACATACATAAAACACTAAACTAAAATATTAACCCACAACTCAAAATTCTCCTAACCAACCTTAACAGGACACATGAACATAACACAAGACAAAGATCACTCTTCCATGTTCCCCGTGTCCACCTCACACTATGCAAAAACGCAATGCACATCAAAGGCCCAAAAATTTGAAATTTATTACCTATGATAACCAAAGAAACCCTGTCTGTACATCAATTCAAAACTCTGCTAAAAAACCACCTACTCACCCAAAACTAAATACCCACTACTTTACATTACCTACAGAGTTAATAAACAAAACGAAATACCCACTACTTTACATTACCTACAAAGTTAATAAATCACTTTACACTGCCTCAAAATACCATTATTCACTGTGTTACTCCCCTAGCCTCAAAACCCCTTACATAGTTGCTCAAAGAAAAATAATTTATCAAACATAATCTAGTACAAATATTGAAACTTATACCTCATAATGTATAAACCTGTTATACCTCATAGTGTATAAACCTGTTATATATAATAATGTATAAACCTGTTATAATTAATACAACCTAATCTAACTTTATTCCTACAGCATTACCAAATAAAGAAATCCATCCTCATGTAGCCTTGTGCTCCTTGTAACTCATCTAATGACCATATAAACTGTTATTGCAACACAAATTATTTATTTGATTTGTTTAATCTGATATAATAATTTTATTAATACAAATAATAAATTATTATCCTGACATATAAAACTGTAAATGATCCAAAATTATAAAACTATTATGTTTCAAAAATGTCATGTTCAAATTATGTTCAAATTTCATAGCTTAAATACTCAACTATACTTATATTAAACTGTTTACTATAATTCTTACCATTAAATTTTAAGTTTGTCCACAATGCTTTGCATATTAGGGGCTTTTGGCATGTATACCTCTTGAAATCCCACAACTCGTTGTAAATCTTTGTATCTTGTCACAATAAACTATTATTATTATTATTATTCATTCATTCTAGAACTCACAGGTAAGGACCCACTAGGGGCGAGGGGGAAGTGGGGACAGACGAAGAATAGCCGGTGAGAGGAAGAACTGCAGTTGAAGAAAAAGGGTCAGGACTAAACCCAGTCGTTTGTGGGGTAAACCCCATATTATTATTATTATTATTATTATTATTATTATTATTATTATTATTATTATTATTATTATTATTATTACTATTATTATTATTATTATTATTATTATTATTATAATGCTTCAAAATTGTAAAACTATTATGTTTCAAAATTCTTATGTTCAAATTATGTTCAAATTTCATTGCTTAAATACTCAATTATACTTATATTGTAAATTGTTTACTATAATTTTTACCTTTTAGTCTATTGTACCATAATTAATTGTAAGCATCGGGGGAATGTTGCATCTCCTGCCGAGTCTTTTGCTGTCATAGGGAGTGATTTTCGTGTGCAAGTTAGGTACCAATCCCTCCAGGACCTTCCAAGTGTATATTATCATGTATCTCTCTCGTCTGCGTTCCAGGGAATACAAATCAAGGACCTTCAACCATTTCCTGTAATTTAGGTGCTTTATTGTACTTATGTGTGCTGTGAAAGTTCTTTGTACACTCTCCAGGTCTGCAATGTCGCCAGCCTTGAAGGGGGCTGTTAGTGTACAGCAGTATTCCAGCCTAGAGAGAACAAGTGATTTGAAGAGTGTCATCATGGGCTTGGCGTCCTTAGTTTTGAAGGTTCTCATTATCCATCCTATCATTTTCCTAGCCGATGAGGTAGATACATTGTTGTGGTCTTTAAAGGCGAGATTCTCTGACATTTTCATTCCCAAGTCCTTCACATTTCTTTTTTGCTCTATTGTATGGCTAGAATTTGTCGTATACCTTGATACATTTTTTATTTCCTCAAGTTTTCAATATTTGAGTAGTTGAAATTTCTCCTCGTTGAACTTCATATTGTTTTGAGTGGCCCATTTGAAGATTTGGTTGATGTCCGCTTGGAGTCTTCAATGGAGGTCACTGCCATGGCAATCCGGGTGTCATCCACAAAGGAAGACACGGAGCTATGGCTTACATCTCTGTCTATGTCAGAAATGAGGATGAGGAATAGAATGGGAGCGAGTACTGTGCCTTGTGGAACAGAGCCTTCACCGTAGCTGCCTGGGACTTTACTCTGTTTACTATTACTCTTTGTGTTATATTTGTCAGGAAGTTATAGATCCATCTACCAACTTTTCCTGTTATTCCTTTATCACGCATTTTGTGTACTATTACACCATGGTAACAATTGTCGAAAGCTTTTGCAAAGTCTGTGTGTACTACATCTGTATTTTATCCTCAATAGCATCCAGGACCCTGTCATAGTGATCCAGGAGCTGGGACAGGCAGGAGCGACCTGCTCTAAACCCATGTTGCCCTGGGTTGTGTAATTGATGGGTATCTAGGTGGTTGGCGATCTTGCTTCTTAGAACCCTCTCAAAGATTTTTATGATATGGGATGTTAGTGTTATCGGTCTGTAGTTCTTTGCAATTGCTTTACTGCCACCTTTGTTGAGTGGGGCTATGTCTGTTGTTTTTAGTGTGTGTGGGATGACCCCTGTGTCCATGATCCCTTTCTATAGAATGCTGAAGGCACGCAATAGGGTTTCTTGCAATTCTTGATGAACACTGAGTTCCATGAGTCTGGGCCTGGAGCAGAGTGCATAGGCATGTCATTTATTGCCTTTTCAAAGTCTTGTGGAGTTAGAATAATATCCGAGATTTTTGAGATGACGAAATTTTGTGTTTCGTTCATAAAGAATAAATTTGGATTGTCGACCCTTAGTCTGGGCAGCGGCTCGCTGAACACTGAGTCGTATTGGGACTTTAATATCTCACTCATTTATTGGCTGTCATCTGTGTATGTCCCATCCCGCCTAAGCAGAGGCCCAATACTGGATGTTGTTTTTCCCTTAGATTTGGCATAAGAGAAGTATTTTTTTTTTAATTTCCTTTATGGCTTTTAGTTCTTCCTGAGATTATTGTCTCCTGTAAGATTCCTTCAGTTTAAGTTCGATATTTGCAATTTCATTGACCAGTGCCTCTCTACGTAGTTCAGATATATTGGCCTCTCTCAGCAGCTCTGTGACTCTTCGCCTTCGTCTGTATAGGGATCGTCTCTTTCTTTCTAGTTTACATTTTCTCTTTCTTTTTCTTAATGGAATGTGTCTTGAGCAGATCTCAAGAACCACAGAGTTCACTTTTTCTAGGCAACTGTTCGGACTCGTGTTGTTTAGGATATCTTCCCAGCATGTTTCGTTTAGGACATGGTTGACGTGATTCCATTGTATGTTTGTGTTATTAAAACTGAATTTTGTGAAGAGACCCTCCTGACTGACTGACCAGCATAATAGAGGTACATGTCTGTACCTCTATTATGTTGTGATCTGAGTGTATTGTCTTTGATACGGTTATATTCCGTATCAGATCATCATTGTTAGTGAAGATGAGGTCCAGCGTATTTTCTTGTAGGTCGGTAAGATCTACTGTACCAGAGGGTAACAAAACATTCCTCTGAGAAGGTACCGAGTTAAAGGATGTCCGGAGAATGGTCCGATGACATGCCAATATCTGTAGCAGGAAAGGGTCCGGGAGGAGGCAAATAATGGGTATGGGTCTCTATGATAAATAAAGCGGGAAGTTATTTATTAAAAAAAGGTGAAGAAAGAAAAGGGGTGGGGAGAATGTGGAGAGATAGTGCCTAGGAGGAATGAAAGGGGTCATATATCCCCCTCCACACCCAAGAGGGCTCTCAGTGCAGATTCTTCATGGAACTCGTGCCCTACCCTTCCCTTCATGCCAGTAAACCAACAATCCAGTATAACCACCTCAGTGGAGAAAAGAGAGGTCAGCCGGAAACCCACCAAAGGCATACTTCCTTCGGCCACCACCTCCCAGAACCGACAAGCAGCCTCCAGAGATACACCCATCACCCGAAGGATACCCTAAGCCACTCCCCAGAACTTTTGGAGGGGGATTGGGACATTCCTAGAAGATCCATATTCCATGGCAATCACCACCACCAAGGACCTCAACGAAATGGGACGGACAACGACATCCTTATCCCAACCTAGAAGATAGAATTTCAGAGGGAAAGACCACAACGGCCAAAAACAGGAAAGGAAAGAGAGAGCTGGGTAAAGGGCAGTTATGGGAAGGGAGGGATGGAAAGTATGGGGCAGGGAAGGAAGGAATAAGGGGGTAATTAGGTTTAATCAGAGGAAAAAGACCAAAAGGTCCAATTTCTGAGACCAAAACCCTCTTCACCTCGTCAAAGAGCCTCCCTTGAAGAGGCCTCCAGGTAAATGATCGAAACAAATCTTCTCGTTTGTGTTAAAGCAGAGTGCCATGGTATTGAATAAGAGTTAAACATAAGGTCCTTCAAGCTTCGGTAGGTAGACACTACCTGTTTAGAGACACTTTAACCTGGCATTTAATTTTTTTACTACATTGTTCAATATCATTTCTGACATGCTTGGGTCAAAGGAAATTCCCAAATTTCACCGAAGACAGTACAATTATTTAGTCCCAGGTACACACAGGTACATTTATCGTACATAGCAACATCTCAAAATATTTTATTATTTTATATCTTTATAATGCACCCCATACCCATCTTGTGGGAGGTAGTCAAAAGATTACAGAGGTAATGCCCGTGTCAGTTATGAGGTGCCACAGCTGTTAAGTACACATTCCTGAAGACATTGTTTATGAACAGGGAAGCCATCAATGGCCTTAGAGATGCCAAGCCACGCCCGCCTGACAGCACACCAAGATTTCTTTCTCACACCTCTTGCAAATGTGTCTCTTGTGTGCCTATTTCCCAGCTACAAGCAAACCTCTGAGTGGTTGACACGGGTTTTGGAAGCACATTCAAGCAGGCTTGAAAGCAACACTCCAAGCCAGCCAGGACAAGCCAAGTTAGCCTTCAGTTACAGCTGTCCTGACCCTCAGTACGTCTATGTGCACGTTCTACAGTGTTTCTGCCATACCATCAAGCCAGCCCAGCCAGTCGAAGCCGCTCTGCTGAGGAAGCCTGGGGTTTACCTGGAGAGGGTTTCGGGGGTCAACGCCCCCGCGGCTCTGTCTGAGACCAGACCTCGTGGTGGATCAGGGTTTGAGCAGCCAGGCTATTACTGCTGGCTGCACGCAAACTATTCTTACAGGAGACAAGAATCACAGGAAAAACTAAAAACCATAAAGGAAATTAAAAGACGCCCAAAATACTTCTTCTATTATGCCAAATCTAAGGGAAAAACAACATCCAGTATTGGGTCCCTGCTTAGGCGGGATGGGACATACACAGATGACAGCCAAGAAATGAGTAAGATATTAAAGTCCCAATACGACTCAGTGTTCAGTGAGCCGCTGCCCAGACTAAGGGTCGACAATTCAAATGAATTATTTATGAACGAGACCCAAAAATTGGTCATCTCTAAAATCTCGGATATTATCCTAAAACCACAAGATTTTGAAAAGGCAATAAATAACATGCTCATACACTCTGCCCCAGGCGCAGACTCATGGAACTCCGTGTTCATCAAGAATTGCAAGTAGTCCCTGTCACGTGCCTTCGTCATTCTATGGAGAGGGAGCATGGACACAGGGGTCATCCCACACTCACTAAAAACAACAGACATAGCCCCACTCCACAAGGGGGCAGTAAAGCAATTGCAAAGAAATACAGACCAACAGCACTAACATCCCATATCATAAAAATCTTTGAAAGGGTTCTAAGAAGCAAGATTGCCAACCAGCTCTATTCCCTATAGTTACACAACCCAGGGCAACACGGGTTTAGAGCAGGTCGCTCCTGCCTGTTTCACCTACTCGATCACTATGTCAAGATCCTGAATGCAGTAGAGGATAAACAAAAGGCAGATGTAGTATTACCTGGAGTTTACCTGGAGAGAATTCCAGGGGTCAACGCCCCTGCGGCCCGGTCTGTGACCAGGCCTCATGTTGGACCAGAGCCTGATCAACCAGGCTGATACTGCTGGCCGCACGCAGTCCAACGTACGAACCACAGCCTGGCTGGTCAGGTACCGACTTTAGGTGCCTGTCCAGTGCCTGTTTGAAGACAGCCAGGGGTTTGTTGGTAATCCCCCTGATGTATGCTGGGAGGCAGTTGAACAGTCTTGGGCCCCTGACACTTATTGTGTTGTCCCTCAACGTGCTAGTGGCACCCCTGCTTTTCATTGGGGGGATGTTACATCGCCTGCCGAGTCTTTTGCTTTCGTAGGGAGTGACTCTCGTGTGCAAGTTTGGTACTAATCCCTCGAGAATTTTCCACGTGTATATAATAATGTATCTCTCCCGCCTGCGTTCTAGAGAGTACAGGTTTAGGAACTTCAAGCGTTCCCAGTAATTGAGGTGGTTTATCGCAGTTATGTGTGCCGTGAAGGTTCTCTGCACATTTTCAAGGTCAGCAATTTCACCTGCCTTGAAAGGTGCAGTTAGTGTGCAGCAATATTCCAGCCTAGATAGAACAAGCGATCTGTAAAGTGTCAACATGGGCTTGGCATCCCTGGTTTTGAAGGTTCTCATTATCCATCCTGTCATTTTTCTAGCAGATGTGATTGCTACGGTGTTATGATCCTTGAAGGTGAGATCCTCTGACATGATCACTCCCAGTTCTTTGACATTAGTTTTTCGCTCTATTGTGAGGTTGGAATTAGTTTTGTACTCCGATGAGAGTTTAATTCCCTCACGTTTCCGTATCTGAGTAATTGAAATTTCTCATCATTGAACTTCATATTGTTTTCTGCAGCCCATTTAAAGATTTGGTTTATGTCTGCTTGGAGTCTTGCAGTGTCTTCAACGGTGGACAATGTCATACAGATTCGGGTGTCATCTGCAAAGGAAGACACGGCACTGTGGTTTATATCCCTGTCAATGTCTGATATGAGGATGAGGAATAGGATGGGAGCAAGTATTGTGCCTTGTGGAACAGAGCTTTTCACAGTAGCTGCCTCAGACTTTACTCTGTTTACTACTACTCTTTGTGTTCTACTTGTTAGGAAATTATAGATCCATCTACCAACTTTTCCTGTTATTCCTTTATCACATATTTTGTGTGCTATTACACCATGGTCACACTTGTCAAAGGCTTTTGCAAAGTCTGTGTATATAACATCTGCATTCTGTTTGTCTTCTAGAGCATCCAGGACCTTGTCGTAGTGGTCTAGTAGTTGGGACAGACAGGAGCGACCTGCTCTAAACCCATGCTGCCCTGGGTTGTGCAATTGATGGGTATCAAGATGAGTGGCGATCTTGCTTCTTAGAACCTTTTCAATTTTTTTTATCATATGGGACGTTAGCGCTATTGGTCTGTAGTTCTTTGCTATTGCTTTACTACCCCCTTTGTGGAGTGGGGCTATGTCTGTTGTTTTTAGTAACTGCGGGACGCCCCAGTGTCCATGCTCCCTCTCCATAGGATGTTAAAAGCACGTGATAGGGGCTTCTTGCAGTTCTTGATGAACACGGAGTTCCATGAGTCTGGGCCTGGAGTGGAGTGCATGGGCATGTCAGTTATTGCCTTTTCGAAGTCATTTGGCGTCAGGGTGATGTCAGATAGGCATGCGTCTGCCAAGTTCTGTGGCACTCTCATAAAAAAATAATTTAGGTCTTTGATTTTCAGTCTGGTTAGCGGCTCGCTAAGAACTGAGTCATACTGGGACTT
>WNWK01018904.1:0-38931 GCA_009830355.1 Cherax destructor | reverse complement strand
GAAAAAAATTTTTTTTACAAAAATATGATAATTTTACATGTTATGTAATCACTTCGTATATATTTCTAAGTATTTTTTTTTCCAAAGAAAAAATTTCTTTTTTTTTCCGAATCAATTTGATAATTAGTGTTTTTTTTTTGTTTGTTTTTACCCCAAAAAAAAAATTTTTTGATGTTTGTTTCTTTAAAAATAGCAAGGGTAATTTATGAGGACTAGAATGAGCAGAGGGAGATGGTGCCTCAGTGCCAGAGGGCTGTCAACAAATTTTGGGGGCAACACGGTAAAATTTTTGGGGCCCCCCTTTTCCCAAAGATTTTTTCTATAAAAAAACCCGGAATAAAACAAGAATAAGTTATTGACATTTTTTTACTTTTTTTTAAAAGGGAAAATTTTTTATAGAGGTAATTTTTTTTCGGATGATTGGGGAATGATTTTTATTAAAATTTAAAAATTTGGGGACTTTAGAAAATTTTATGTTTTGTTTTTTTTTTTTTTTTTTCCCCCAAAAAAAACCCTTAAAAAAAATACAAATTCACATTTTTTTAAAAATCTTTGACATTTGTAAAAAAAGAAATTGAAATAAAGATTTTTTCTAACTCTTTATCTTTCATCTGATGTCGACTAGAACATTGTATGTCTTTTTTTTTTTGAGGGGGAAGGGTTTTATCCCCTTTCCTCCTCTTAAAAATAAAATTTTAAATATTTAATTTTGCAACATTTTTTTTCCAAAAAAATTGGTGAAGAGGAAAATGCTGGTTAAATCACAGTATCAATGTTCATTGAAATTGAACCAAAAAAAAAGGAGGAATATATAAAGGCCCCCCCCCTTACATTACCTCACACCCCTTTCGGGGGGCCCTGATCAAAACTTCCCGTCTACATTCACCCCCCTTTTTATCAAAACTCGATTTTCAAAATTTTTGGGGGGGCCCTTTTTGCCTGCTATTTTTTCCATCCTTTTCCCATCCATCACCAGGAAATACGTTATGCCTTGGTGCATTTTCTTCCCCCCGTTGAGAACCCCTATGTAGGCCCTTTTCCCCCTTTCCCATCGCCCGGGTGCAATTGCATTCCCATTTTTTTTCCCATAACCTTTGCAATCCCCTTTTTTAGGATTGTTACAGATGTTAGTAGACAAATTTTTTTTTTCACCCCCTGCTTACTCCCCCTTTTTTTTGCTACACACCCCGCTTCCCCTTTAGCTACCACTCTATATTTCATGTGACATCCCCTTTTTCCCCCACCCCTTGCGGTTTTCCCCCCCGTCCATGTCTGTTCTATTCCCCTTTTCCTTGGGGCCCCCAAAAACCCCCTATCACGGGGGCTTTTTTTTTTTTGACCACTCTTTTATTCCCATGCCATTTTCAGTGTACACCCCCATGGTTCAAATTTTTTGAGGGGGTTTGGTTTAAAGCAGTGTTTCCGGACAGCACGTACGAAGGCATCTATTACCCCCGGCTAGCATATTTAGGGTGAATTGTATGCCATTTTTGGGTTTTTCCTTTTTGCATCTATGCCTGTACCCATTTGTGGCTGTTTCAGACTTTTAAAAGACGGGGTATCCGTAAAAATTTAAACACCTTACCCCAGTTCTTCGTATCCAATTTTGGGTTTTGCCGTATCCTAGCAAAGGCCCCAAATATTGTTTTTTGGGGGGTCCCTGGTCATGTTGATTTTCAGGGCAATAAACAGACACCCGCTGCGTGGTCAGCAGAAATGACTTCCATTTTTACATAGAGGTGTTTTTTTACGGACTATTTTGGGTCATTGCTACCCCCCTTTATTGGAACAACGCTGGTCTGGCCCTTTAAAAAACTTCATTCTTTTAAAACCCCAGTATAGGTTTCGGGCCCTTTTTTATTGTCCCCAAAGTCGAGGGCTGGGAGACTACACCTCCCATCTTCGCATTGGCCACCCCCTCTTACGCACGGGTATCTCATGGAGAGGCCCCCGCCCTTTTTTGAGCATTGTCAGGTTCCAGTGTCTGTTCCCAAATTTTGTTATGTCCACTTTTTCAACGAGCACGCAGAATTTTCCTCCAGGCATCTTTGCCCCGCGGCCCTTTCTTTACCTTCCTTCTTGCTGATGGACCCTCCCTTTTTAATCCCCCCTCTCGTTGACTTTTGACATAAACTGACTACTAAAAAAATCTGAAAAATAACCCTTTTTACCCCCCGTCCCTTTTCCGGGTCCCTGCACATCCCTTCCGCTGCACCCAAAACCCCCCCCAATCATCCATCTCCCCCTTTTTAAACCATTCTCCCCGCATCCCCCCTGCCCGCCGCTCTGTATAACCCTTTTTTTGGGTTTTTTGGGTTTTTTTTATTATAATAAAATTTTTAAGAAGAGCTTTTTTTTAAAACTGTGGGGGAGGGAGAGAGAGGACCCAGAGAATTTTAAGAAAGGGGGCCAGGAGATGGAATCGACCCTGAACCACAAATAGGTGAGTACACACACACACTTGACTAACAATGAGACACAAAGTGTCACTATGCTGAGCTTGATGCTGAAGGGGGCCCGATGAAGGGCTTTAGGTGACTGCTTGAAGGCCGCGCGCAGCCAAGCATTGAGACGAATATAGAGAGTTGAGACTGCGTTATAGATGCCCGTGGCGTGGAGCAGAGGAAAAATAATCATCAAGTCAGTAGTGCACACCTAAGGAGCACCATTACATTGACGACATTTTTGTCTGCCTTCCGGGCAGTACAATCAGCACCCCAACTACATTCACCAAGAAAAAACCCCAACAACAGTAGTGACTGATGGCGGATGTGCCAACTGATGTGACATTCCTCCGAGGACTCGCCAGCCTCATAGGGAATCAAAGCTTCCACCTTCTGCAAACATACAGGTTCAGAGCGTATTAATAAATAATAAGGGAATAGAGCTAAGCCCGAAAAGTCGCACAGTGCCTGGGAAAGGAGAATTAATCATATATAATCCAGGTAATAGAGACGTAGTAGTAATTTCTTAGATAAAAACAACAACTGATGTGTCTTTAGATCCAGAAGATAAATAGGCGAGTCACGTCTTCGGTATATGTTGACATTTGATGTTTAGTAATAGATAAATGCTTACATAGGCTGTTTATTCTTTAATGAATGCTGGTGTGGAACTTGTGTTTCAGAGTAAATAATCAAGTCTATTATTCTTTTTAAAAATTTTTTTATATCTACTGTTATCATAGTTACCATAATACATTTACCGTAAATTAATCATGACATTTTACACTGCCTATTTTTAATCCGTTGAAATGTCAGCCTTCAAAGTTCGTTGTAGTTTAGTTAATTTAAGTGTCTGGTTGGCGGTACATGGAATGAAGATAATTTGTACAATTCTCGTCTCCATTCCCTTTACTAGGGAAAAACTCCCATATGAACCTCTTTGGAATCTTGAGCTTGAGAGTGAGTTCACTCACTGTAAGACTGGCAGTTTTAAAGGGTTTACTCACTGTATGACTGTCAGGTTTAAAGTTCTCTCAGTGTATGACTGGCGTTTTTAAAGGGTTTCCCCATTATACGTTTGGCAGATTTAATGTTGACTCAGTGTAGACCATTAATCTCCTCGGGCAGAGCACTTTATAGTGATTCATGCCAGGAAATCCTGGCTTTCCTGTTCCAAATGATATGCTGTAAATCCTCACTTGCCAGTTCTACATTACAAGTTGTAAATCCCAGGGTCGCACCCTAGTCACCATGCTGTAGTGCAGAAGGTAGCGTGGAGCTTACGTATATACCCACAGATTGACAGGCAGGTTTAAGGTTTACTCAGTGTATGATTGGCAGGTTTAAAGTTCACTCAGTTTATGACTGGCAGGTTTATGTGTACAATAGACACATTGACTAATAAGAGACGTGCAACACCTTAGTGTCTTTATTATGAAGACGTTTCGCCCAACAGTGGCTTTATTACTTCAATGGACCACCGCCACCACCATCCCCAAATTTTTATTTCATTATGAGGCTTCTTTGCCTATTAACATGAAGAAAAGCATTAGACTAATATTAATGAAGCTCACACAAGTTATACACCTATGACAGGACACACAGTATGACCATTGCTCAGTATACAAATTTAAATTCTGCATAATTATTTTTGTAGGGTCATAATGAAAAGATAATATCTCCTAAATAACTAAAGTGAAATGCGTAAAAAAATGCAGTTTTGGTTTCACTCATTTTAAATATCATATTTATTTTCCATTTGTAAAGATATATTTTTTATTGCTTGAAGTTCCTAAACCTGTACTCTCTAGAACGCAGGCGGGAGAGATACATTATTATATACACATGGAAAATTCTCGAGGGCTTAGTACCAAACTTTCACACGAGTGTCACTCCCTACGAAAGCAAAAGACTCAGCAGACGATGTAACATCCCCCCAATGAAAAGCAGGGGTGCCACTAGCACGTTGAGAGACAACACAATAAGTGTGAGGGGCCCAAGACTGTATAACTGCCTCCCAGCATACATAAGGGGGATTACCAATAGACCCCTGGCTGTCTTCAAGCAGGCACTGGACAGGAACCTAAAGTCGGTGTCTGACCAGCCAGGCTGTGGTTCGTACGTTGGACTGCATGCGGCCAGCAGTAACAGCCTGGTTGATCAGGCTCTGATCCAACATGAGGCCTGGTCACAGACCGGGCCGCAGGGGCGTTGACCCCTGGAATTCTCTCCAGGTAGACTCCAGGTAGAGGCCATACCAAGTTGAACGCACCGCTTCTCGTCCGATCAGCGAAGTTAAGCAATGTTGGGTTTGGTTAGTACTTGGATGGGTGACTGCCTGGAAACACCAAATGCTGTTGGCATAAATCTTTTATGAGGCCTGATCGCAGACCGGGCCGCGGGGGTGTTGACCCTCGGAACCCTCTCCAGGTATACTCCAGAGGAGTAAACATGAAAGCCCCAATTCTTTTTTAATAACACTAGCAAATCAGAAGCTGCAAAACCCACGTAAATATTACATCTACTGTTAAGCAAGACAAGCTAACAGGGAATGTTTGAAGGTGACAAGAATAATTATTCTCTCATTAACCAACTCTATTTGTATAATTGCAAATTGTTACATACAAAGTTTAAACATTGATAGTTTGAAGCCTATCAGATTAGGTATTCTTTATACACTCAGTGGCCACTTTATTAGATACACCTCGTTAATGCAAATATCTAATCAACTAATCATGTGGCAGCACCTCAGTGCCTAACAGTATGCAAACTTGGTTAATAGATTCAGTTATTGTTCAGACCAAACAATAGAATGGGGAAGAAATGTGATGTAAATGACCGACCATGGAATAATTGTTGGTGACGGACAGGGTGGTCTGAGTGTCTCAGAAATGGCGGATTTCCTGGGATTTTCATGCTCAACATTCTGTAGAGTTTACACCTCGTCAACGGAGGCTCCTTGACGAGGCGAAGAGGCATTGGTCTTCTTACTCCAATCGAACCTAAATACCTCCATTTCTCCCTTCCCTACCTCATCCTTCCCATCCCTCCTTGCCCAACTCTTTCTTTTCCCCATCCGTCCCCTCTCGTTCCTTTTCTGTTTTAGGCTTTTGGAGTCTTTCCCTATGAAATTGTAGCTTCTAGGTTAGGGAAAGGGTGTTGTCTGTCCCATTCCGTTGAGGTCCTTGGTGGTGGTGGTGTTTGCCGTAGAATCTGGATCATCTGGAGATGTCCCGAGATTCCTCCAGGGTTCTGGGAGGAGGCTTTGGGAGGCATGACGTGCTCCATGCACGAGAGAAAAAGAAATCGAAAAATTATGGAAATTGAGTTAATCGTATAGAAAAATAGCTTAACTCACTGGCAACGCAATGGTACAATAATAATATAATATCTTTATTTACTACAAGTACATGTACATGGTATACAGGCCTAGCTGACATCAATGACATACTACTATATCGAAAGCCCCTTGTTATGCTGAGCATTTCAGGTAAAATAGGTCAGTTTTGTCCCAGGATGCGACCCACACCAGTAGCTAACACCCAGGTACCCATTTTACTGATGGGGAACATAGACAACAGGTGTAAAGAAACATGCCTAATGTTTCTACCCTGTCTGGGAATTGATGTTCTACGATGTTCCTACAAGGAATTATAGTCATTTATATTCTGTATGGTGACACTGCCGCTGTCAACATGACTGCTCACATCCCGTAAATTTTTTACTAATTATTTTCGTTTTTTTTTTTTTGCTATTCCTTGTATTATTATTTCTAATATAATAATTGACGATTTGGCATCATAAGAGAGTGGGCGGTGCTAATACATAGTCTAGGAACCAATCCCTCTTCAAGGGGGGCTCCTTTCTGTGGTGAAGAGGCTCTTGGTCTGAGGAATTGGACCTCTTGGTCTTCTTCCTCAAACCGAACCTAATTACCCCCCAATCTCCCCTTCCCTATCCCATCTTCCCCATCCTCCCTTTTTCCCTTTCCTCCTCCTCCTCCTCCTCCTCATCCCTCCCTTATTCCTTACCCGTTTTTAACCTGTGGGATTCTCTCCACAGGCAATTTGGTTCCTAGGTAGGGGAAAGGGTACCATGGTCCATCCCATTCCATTGAGGTTCTTGGCGGTGGTGTAGTTTGCTGTGGAATCTGGATCGCCTGGGGATATCCCAATCGCTCTCCAGTCTCCCGGGTGTGGCTTTGGGTGTCTTTCGGGTGACTGGTGTATCTCTGGAGGCCACCTTTCAGATTCCAGGGGTGGTGGCCAAAGGAGGTATGCTTTGTGGCGGGTGTCCGGCCACCCTCTCTTTTGTCTGCCAAAGTGGCTCGGTGGATATGAGGTTGCTATCCCGGATTGATGGTTTTCTGGTATGAAGGGTAGGGTATGGCACGGGTTCCATGCTGCATCTGCACTACTTTCGGTGCTGAGGTCCTCTTGGACGCAGAGGGGGATTTAAGCCCCTTTCATTCCTCCTAAGAGCTATTCCTCCATGTTCCCCCCTTTTTTTCTTTTTTTTTCTTTTTATTTTCTTTTCTTCTTTTTTTTTTTTAAAAATGAAAAGAAAAAAGTAACCTAACCATGTATGACCCAATCCGTGAATCTACTACCTCCGGGCCCCTTCCTGATACCGCACCCAGTTCTGACCCTACCTCGTTCTTGGACCACTCTTCGGACACTTCCAATACCCCTGTACCTCTTGCTGGTGCCGGTTCGTCACCTGCTTCAGGTATCGGGGTTCCGACTGGCCCCTAATACGTCTGACCTCCGCTCTTCTTTGACTATGCTTCCGGCAATTTTTGGGTTGCTCGCCCGTCCCACGTCGGACCAACTCCGGTCCCACATCTAAACGACCAAGACCCTTACATGACGATTCCACACTGCATTCTCATTCATCTCACAAATGACCAGCTCACGCTCTCCCTTAAACACTTTGTTTCACACTACACAATGGACAAAGTTTTTTACGCTAAGACCGACTTCTACTGCCTATCTTTCCGATCATAGTATTAGTAAGGCTCTCCTCCACAATGTAGGTAAAGATATCTCCTTTCACGCTCTCAAGAGCGGCACTTGCATCATCACAGTCCAGAATGCTGGCCAAGCTCGCGATCTTTCTCTCCTTACGACGATAGATACTATCCCTATCACTATTGAAAAACATCATTCTCTCAATTCTTGTAGTGGTAGAGTCATTTTACCCCACACCATTGTCCAACGGAATTTCCAGACATGTGGTGATGACATTCTGGAGCAGCTTGAGCTCCAAGACCTCCCTATCCTCAAAGTTGACACTTTTGTCCTCCCTGCCCATAGGCGAAGATGATTTCCTTGCAATATAGCTCGTTTAACATTTAACTGCCATGAACTTCCGCCCTCGGTCTACATTGCGGGACACCATTTACAAGTTCGTAAGGTGATCCCTGCACCGCAACAGTGTAGAAACTGTTGGCGTTTTGGTCATCTGGCAAAATATTGCAGGTCCATGTTCTGAATGCCCAGTCTGTGGTGCCGAAGACCATGCTAATCCTTTTTGTAGTCTCCCTCTTGCCTTAATTGTCGTGAGGCGCACCCATCTTACTCTCACCGTTGTCAAGTGTACTTAAATGAGCGTGAAGTCTGCTCTCTCATGGAGGCGGAAGGTTTCCCATATGCTCTGGCCGTTTTTCATCTATGCCTTCAAGGGAGACTTCCCCATATTTCCTATTTTCGTGTTGCTAAACATTCCCCCTCTTCTGGGGTCCCAACTGCTGCAGCTTCCTCTGTGGTCACCCCATCCTCAGTCACCCCTGTCTCGAATTCTTTTGCTGTCCTAGGCTCCGAGGTCCCTACCTCGACACCCCTTTCTGTTCTCACCTCTACCTCTACTCACTCGCACAATTTTGTGTCTACCTGCCCTCGTCCAACCCCTCCTCCTCATCGCCCCTTTCCTCAGAAGCCCACCAAAAAATCCCCACTGTTAAACTCTCTTCTCATCCCTTCTTCCCTTCTCCAACCTACACATTTTTCCTTCCCAGTTTCTGTGCCTGGTTCTTCACTTCCAATTAGTTGTGTAACTGTGTAGAGGTTCATCCTCCTCCTCGTTCAATACCTTCATCACCTGTCCCCTCCAAAGTTTCTTCCTCTACTGCCCCTTCCCAGTTCACTTCCACTCCTGTTCCCTCCCAAACCCCTTCGACAGTTCCCGTTTCCATTTCCTCACCCCCTACTTTAGTACAGTCCATAGTCTCCCCGATTGTTGCTCATCCCCCTCCTCCTTCCATCTCTAATGTGGTTCCACATCCTGCATCTTTGTCTTCCGAAACGCTGGAAGCTATCACAGAATATATTACGGAGACTGGAACATTGATGGACACTGCTTCACCTCCGGTTCCTCCTCCTCTCTCTTCTTCGGCTACACCCCTCCTTCCTTCAGAGCATCCTACTCCTTCTCTGCTCCGCTGCCTCCACACATGGACTTTTCTAACCCTCCAAGTCCATAGATACCTCTACCTTCGACTTGTATCTTTCTCTTCATAAATCATGGCTTATTTGCAGTGGAATATCCGAGGCCTCAGAGGCAACCGGGGTGAGCTTCAGGTGTTGCTATACCAGTTTTTCCCTGTTGGAGTCTGTTTACAAGAACCCAAATTACACTCCGATGTTATCCATTCCTTTTCGGGCTATGATTTATTATAATCATGGATCTTTTTTCCGATGGAACCTTTAACAAAAGTGTTCTTCTTATACACATTGGTATTCCTTACCGTCAGCTCTATGTTCATTCTTCTCTACATTACACTGCAGCCTGTATCCACTTGAATAAGTGGTGTACACACTGTTATTTGTATCTCTCCCCTTCTCGGGCATTGTCTATCCCAGATGTTGCTTTTCTGGTTTCTTCCTTGCCGCCACCCTTTCTGTTACTTGGCGATTTTAACGCATACCATTTTCTCTGGGGGGTCACACTGTGACTCCCGGGTGTTCAGTTGGAGGCATTTCTTGTTTCTCTCCCCCTTTATGTTTTAAATACGGGTACTCCCACCCATTTTGATCCCCGACCCATTCTTTCTCTTCCATCGATCTCTCCATCTGCTCTTCCTCGACTTCACCTGGACTGTCTTCCCGGACTTACATGACAGTGATCATTTTCCAATCATCCTCATGTCCCCTTCATATTCTCCACCTCCTCATAGCCCATGCTGGCAATTTGACTAGGCGAAATGGGACCTTTACGCACATCTTACTACCTTTCATGAGGTCCCTTCCTCGTCCTTCGTTGATGAGGTTTTACATCTCTTTTTGTCCTCCGTCTTAACTGCAGCTTCACATTCTATCCCCCAAACCTCGGGCAAGCATTCTCAGAAGTGCATGCCTTGGTGGTCTCCTGCTTGTGCTCGGTCAGAACGTTTGAAACGCACTGCGTGGGGCAGGTACCGGTATAATTGAACCAAGAGAGACTCCTTGATTTTAAGCAGAGGAGAGCAATTGCTCGCCATGTCATACATGACGCTAAACGCACTTGCTAGCGAGATTATGTTTCCACCAACACTTCGACTTCCTCGATGAGTGCAGTCTGGAATAAAGTGCGGAAATTGAGTGGTAAATTCTCCCGACTCAGCTCCTGTTCTTCGGGTTGCCAGTGTCGATATAGCAAACCCTCTTGCCATTACCACTGAAACTGGTAATCATCTGGTCTGCATTTCTCAGGGGCTCCAACTATGCCCCTCATTCCTTTCTTCTAAGTCTGCCAGTGAGTTAAAGCCCTTAGATTTTCCTTCTTTCAGAGAAGAATCTTATAATGTGCCTTTTACCCTTCAAGAACTGGAGGCAACACTCTCCGCTTGCCGATCATTGGCAACTGGGCTAGACGGCATACATATTTGTATGCTGCAGCATTTACATCAGTCTGCTCTTGCTGTCCTCTTACGACTCTTTAATCTTATATGGTCGCAAGGAGTTATTCCTCAACTGTGAAAGTCTGCTATTATTCTCCCTTTTCGCAAACCGGGTAGTACAATACATGATACCTCCCACTACCCTCCCATCGCTCTTACCAGTGCAGTTTGCAAGGTGATGGAACGTCTAGTTAATAGACGTTTGATGGGGTATTTAGAGACTCACAGTAGTTTCTCCACTAGTCAATATGGCTTTCGTAAGGGCCGTTCTGCCATTGACCCCTTACTGCGCTTGGATACATATATTCGTAATGCCTTTGCTAATAACCACTTGGTTATCCCCATCTTTTCTGACCTTGAGAAGGCTTATGATACAACTTGAAGGTATATCTTGGCACAGGCCCACTCCTTAGGCCTCCGAGGCAATCTACCATTTTTGCTTAAGGCCTTCTTAACTGAAAGACATTTCCGTGTCCAGGTTAGTAATGGGCTTTCCCCGGAGTTTGTCCAAGCTGAAGGTGTCCCCCAGGGATGTGTTCTGAGCACAACACTCTTTCTCCTTGCTATAAATAATCTGGCATCTGTCCTCCCATCCAATATTTGGTCATCGCTTTACGTTGATGACTTTGCTATAGCTTGTGCGTGCGCTGACTGTGACGTCACTCATTGCAGTTTCCCTCCAGCATGCCATCAACCGGTTTTCTGATTGGGCTACCACCACCACGGGTTTAAATTTTCTAGTGGTAAAGCTCACCAAATTTCGTTTACTAGATGCTCAGTGGTCTCTGACCATCTATTGTTCCTATATGGCTCACGTATCCCAGAACGTGATACGGTCAGGTTTCTCGGCTTCCTGTTTGACCATCGATTGTCCTGGAAACCTCCATTACCTCTCTGAAGGCAACTTGTCATAGCCGGCTGAACCTCC
This sequence comes from Cherax destructor, assembly GCA_009830355.1. Lineage (NCBI taxonomy): Eukaryota > Metazoa > Arthropoda > Malacostraca > Decapoda > Parastacidae > Cherax > Cherax destructor. Next base: position 27,683 of record WNWK01018904.1, on the reverse strand, counting down.
TTAAAACCCTAGCACATTTTTCATTGGGGGCTGATCGTAGAACTCTCCTTTGCCTGCATTCAGCCCTAATTTTATCGAAACTCGATTATGGTGACTAGATATATTCGGCGGCCTCCCTGCTACTTTTTCCAGCCTTAATCCCATCCATCACCATGGATTGCGTTTATGCCCTGGTGATTTTCTTTCTTTTCCGGTTGAGAGCCTCTATGTAGAAGCGAACATTCCATCTTGTCCAATCGCCGTGATGCACATTGCCTTCGCTATTATGTTTGCTCTATGACCTCCACAATCCTTCCATGTACGTATAGGTTTGTCACAGATGTTATTAAACGCTCTTTATTTGTTCGTCGACCCTGTTTACTTTGTCCCTTTTCTCTTTGTCTACATTCGCTTTGTCTTCCCTTCAGCTACCACCTTTCTATGTTCATGTGGCATCTCCCTTTTCCCTTCCCCTTGGGAAGTTCCTGCTGTCCGTGTCTGTTCTTTTCCTCTGCCTTCGTGAAAGCCCAACTACCTACGGCGGCTACTCGCTCTTTTTTCTAGACCACTTTCGCTCTCAATTCCTTGCCATTGTAGTGTACATCGATGGTTCTAAGTCATCTGACGGCGTTGTATTCGAAGCAGTGTTTCCAGACAGCATCGTGTGAGGGCATCTATTATCCTCGGCTAGCATATTTATGGCTGAATTGTATGCCATTCTTGTGGCACTTTCCGTATTGCATCTATGCCTGTGTCCCCATTTGTGGTCGTTTCAGACTCCCTTAGTGCTGTACAGGCTAACCGAAAATTTGATACACCTCACACCCTAGTTCTTCGTATCCAACTTTGGTTACGCCCATCTCTAGCAAACACAAAGATATTGCTTTTTGTTGGGTCCCTGGTCATGTTGACGTACAGGGCAATGAACAGGCAGACACTGCTGTGCGGTCAGCAGTACATGACCTTCCAGTTTAATATAGAGGTGTTCCATTCACGGACTATTTTGTTCTCATTGCTACCCACCTTCGCACCCGTTGGCAACAACGTTGGTCTGACCTGCTACATAACAAACTTCATTTTATTAAACAGAGTATAGGTTTCTGGCCTTCTTCTTGTCACCAATGTCGAGGTTGGGAGACTACACTCTCCCGTCTCCGCATTGGCCACACTCGTCTTACGCACGGGTATCTCATGGAGAGGTTCCCTGCCCCTCTCTGTGAGCATTGTCAGGTTCCAGTGTCTGTTCGCCATATTCTGTTGGACTGCCCACTCTATCAACGAGCACGCAGAATTTACCTCCAACGTCGTCTTCGCTCTGCTGCCCTTTCTTTACCTTCCCTTCTTGCTGATGGACCCTCCTTTAATCCTGACTCTCTCATTGACTTTTTGACAGAAACTGACTTACTACACAAACTCTAAAGATTATGCCTCTAGCACTCCCCTCAGTTCCTCCTCCCTCAATCTCTTGCTACCTCTATCCCTGCACTATCCACTACCCTGCTGCACTTCATAACCTACTAATCATCCCTCTCCCTCTTACAACCCATTCTACCTGCATCCTGCCCTGCCCTGCTGCGCTGTAAAACCCCTGTGGTTTAGCGCTTTTTTATTATAATAATAGGAGCCAATCTGAACCGTCTGGGAACAGTTGCTTACGTCAGCGGAATTCCTGAGTCTTGGGAGGCATAGTAAGTAAGTAAGTTTATTCAGGAATACACAATACAGTTACATAGATTATCATACATAGCAGCATATGTGTAGAGAACCTAGGATAACCCAAAAAAGACAGGCAGAGTGACTTATTTCCAGGAGAAAATTCTTAAATATAACACTAATATCAACTATACGGCTTATTTATATATTACAATTGATCTAATATGACATAATAAACAATATAAATAACATAGAAACATGGTATATACTCTAGAATGAATAATATATATGTGACGAGCGGTCGCAGTCACTCCCGAGGTAAAGTAATTATCCCTCTGACCATGTCTTCCCATTCTTGCCGTTCTAAGAGCTTATTATAAGAGAAAACTGAGTGTTTGTGAGGCTAACTGCACTAGATCACTAGTTTCATAAGGAAGACACTCAAAAGCGATTTTCTCGGATTTTTTTCTTTTTTCCCGAGTCAGGAGGCCGGCTGGCATTCCAGGCGATTATTTTGGAAGTAAGTTATTTACTTATTTCATGAAGCTCAGCTTTTATTATTGAATTAAATCATAAATCATAAATCAATGATTGTTCTTAATTTTGGCAAATGCAGCATAATTATATTCCAAATATTTTGTCATTTGTGTGGGAGTAAAGGGCTAGGTATTTTCAACATGTCAAAAATTTAGCAACTTTATTTTTTGTAGAATAAAGATAAGATATTTGAAGGAATATTGCATTACGATTGTTTTATGAGTACCAAGTCCCAAAACCACCTTTCGTAGTGCCATTTAGGCCGGGGTTTTTGCCAAATGTAATTTTCAGTAAATATTTTTTGTTCAGTTGTTTTTTTGGGCTATCTTATTGAAACTTAGACAATAAGGAGAGTGAACACTTCTTCATTTACACCAAAAATGAAAGAAATCGGACGAGAGGAAAAAATGGAGGTCCAAATTGGTGATGCCTTCCTTAGGGTGTCGTTCGGATGACGAGTGTATCTCTGGATGCTACCTGTCGTTTCCGGGAGTTGGTGGCCGAAGGAGGTATGCCTTGTGGCCGGTTTCCGGTCGTCCTCTCTTTTCTTCACCATGGTGGCTCTGTGGATGTGAGACTGCTATTCTGGATTGCTGGTTTGCCTGCATGAAAATTAGGGTGTGGCATGGGTTCCACGTCGCATCAGCACTGCTGTCTGCACTGAGGGCCTTCTTGGGGCGTGGAGGGGGATATTCCTTCTGGGAGCCATTTGTCCACATCCCCCCGTTCCTTTCTAAATAAAAAAAAGGAAAAACTTATGGAGACCCATACCCATGACATGTCTCCTACTGGACCCTTTACTGCAGCACCCTTTACAGACCTGGCATGCCTTGGGACCATTCTTTGGATATTTCTTTCAATCTAGTATCTTCTCATTACCCCTCTTCTGGTACCAGGTTCAAACATTTCCTTTAGACACATCTGACCTCCGGAAGGCTTTGAATATGATCCCGGCTTATCCCCCTACAGTACGTCGATTTTTCTGATCATACACACGACCTGTGGTTTAGCGCTTCTTTTTGATTATAATAATAATAATATTAATCAGGACAGCCTGCCTTTAACCTCCTATCGAAACAACCTCGACCTGTCACTGATGATCCTACCTCAGTTTCCTCTCACCCTTTTAAGAAACGTCCATCTTGGCAATTCCTCCCCTATCGGTCTATGTTTCAAAGTCGTTTTAGGACAAATTTCTTTTTGCTCCAACCAACTACTACTGAGTGTCTTTCCGATCACAGCATCAGCAAGGCATTCCTTTGCAATGTTGCACAGAACATTTCTTTTTATGTCCTTAATAGTGGCACATGCGTTGTCACTACAAAATGCAGAACAGACACATAGTCTTGCATTTCTTGACATTGTTGACAGCACATCAGTTATGATTTGCAAGTATACCTCCCTTAATTATTGCTGTGGAACTATTATTCTTCCACATACGATCGTACAACGCAACTTTCTAGCGAAAATGAAGATATTCTGGAGCAACTCGAGCTCTGGAATCTTCTGATCATTAAAGTTGACACATACTCCCTGCCCACGAGGAAGGAGGGGGGCGTTATCCTTGTAATATAATGAGGCTAACTTTTGACAACCATGAACTGCCACCATCTGTAAACGTAGCACGTAGTGGGATAACGCCTACAGGTGCGAAAGGGATCTCTACCCCACAAGAATGTAGAAAATGCTGATGCTTGGCCACACAGCATGATAATGCAGGTCAGAGGAAGAATGCCCTGTGTGTGGTGGTGCAGCTGACTATCGCACTCCATTCTCCAGTCACCCTCCCTCTTACCTTAACTGCAAAGAGGCGCACCCTGCCTATTCTCGCCATTGCCTGATTTTGTTATAGGAGAGGGAGCTCCGTTGTTTTAAACTGATAGGGCAGTTTCCCACCTCTGCCTCCAAGGAAGCCTCCCATTTCTCTCTTTTTTCAGGGTCTCTAAACCGCCCCAGACCTCCACGGTGTCTGCTTCAACAATTGCCTCTGTATCCCATACTTTCTCAGTCGACTCTGTGGCCAACCCAAAGTACATGTTCTCATTGCGTCACCAAGCTCTCCCTGCCTTCTCTCTCATCTGAAACTATTGAAACCATCTCTGCGTTTATCAAGGAGACAGCACCTATGATGGACACCGGTCCACCTCTCCGCCATTTCACATTCTTACCTTCCGCACCTTTCTTCACACCACCTTTCTACACGCTATTCCAATACCTCACTCTTTATTAGTTTCCCAATGCCTCCGCATGTTGACTTTACTGACCCTCCTGGTCCGTAGACAACTGCAGAATGTTACTGTTATACTCTGTTAGCAGTTCATGGCTTATTTACAGTGGAATATTCAAGGCATCAGGGGAAATCAGGGAGAGCTTCAGGTACTCGCCTAGTTGTACTCATCTAGTTGTGGTTGCAGGGGTAGATTCACAGCTCCTGGCCCCGTCTCTTCACTGGTCACTACTAGGTCACTCTTCCTTCTCCATGAGCTTTATCATACCTCTTCTTAAAGCTATGTATGGATACTGCCTCCACTACATCACTTCCTAGACTATTCCACTTTCTGACAACTCTGTGACTGAAGAAATACTTCCTAACATCCCTGTGATTCATTTGAGTCTTCAACTTCCAACTGTGACCCCTTGTTGCTGTGTCCCATCTCAGGTGTTGCTCTTCCAGTTTTTCCGTTTGTGTCTGTTTGCAACAACTTCACTGCATTACACTGCAGCCCACATCTACTTGGACGAGCGGAATACAGTCTACTATTCATCAGTTGCTCCCCAGCCTTGGTGGTGCGCGGGTGAGCTCAGTCGTCCCCCTGGTGGAAGTTAGGTGAAATTTTATTTTCGCCACAATGGCTGATACCTACCGGCGCCGTGTCAACACTGTCTGTGTGGACTTGATTAAAGGTGCTGTGTATCCTGATAATGCTGAGATCATCTTGCCATTGGTTCTACGTGACACCTTCGAAATACCGACTGAGGCCATTTATGGCATCTCTTTGAACTGGTCAGCCAGATTTTTCGTCAAGTTCAACTCCACTGGCGTGTATAAAGAAGTGGTGGACAAGTTTCAGGACAAGCCTATTGTCATCACCTCGGGTTTGGAGGTGCGTATGCGTGACGTGTCAGCGCATTACTCTTGGATTCATGTGAAGAACCTCCCGTTTGAGGCTGCTGAATTTGATGTTCGGCGCATATTCGGCCAGTATGGGACTATACACGTAGCTAATGTTGGTCGGTGGCCGCAGGGAACTTATGCTGGCATGCTGGCGGGATTATACTCCCTAAAAATGACTTTGAGGAGGCCTATCCCGTCATACGTTCAGATGCAAGAGTTTCGTACTCAAGTATACGTCTCGTATGCTGGACAGGTGAGGACGTGCCGGCTCTGCGGTGCCCCGGGACATATGGCGGCTACGTGTGATCAACGCAGGGAGCGGCAACCTGGACGTCGAGATGATGGGACTTTCGTGCCGAGGTCCTTGATACTGAGGATGTCCCTCGGAGTTGGAGTAAGGCGGTTGATGCTGCGGAGGAGGCTGTTTTGACTTTACCCCCGACAACGCAGGAAGAGGTGCAGGAGTGTTCTCAGGTTGCCATTGGAGGTGGTCTCTGAGTTATCGAGGCCTTGTTTCGAGGACATCCAGAGCCTCCTTGGGAGCCCATCACCGGCGGGTGTTTTGGGCTTGGATGAGGACACATCTGGTGTTTCGGAGCGTCCGGAGTGCGAGATTGGTCCAGTAGAGGACCTTGTTGACTCTGTGCCTGTGGAAAAATAAACACATAAGCAGTATAATGTGATCCTTTATTGACAACGTTTCGCCCACGCAGTGGGCTTTATCGAGTCACAGACAGATTTACCTGGAAAATGAGTAACATGAATATATATAGGGTATAGTCAGGTGGAGAATGCTGGGTCAGGTGGAGAAAGCTGCATGTGGCAGTCTTAAAAGTAGTGTGATAGATTAAAACCTTGTGTGACTTAAAGGACCTGTAGTGTTCCATTCTTGAGTTCTAGGTGGGATAGCGTTGAAGAAGTTTCTTGGCAATAGGTTCAGCTATGTTGTAGAAGCCGTTGTTCTGGTTGAAGTTGTTGGATATACAGATAAGTGATGATTCCAGATTCTTCGGTATTGAGTGTTGTCTTCTTGGCGATGAGTCTTGCGTTTCTGTAGTTGATAAATGGTTGTGTAAATTTCGGTCTTGAACACAGGCATTTCTTGAGTCGTCAGATCTGCCTGCGTACTGGTGTTCTGAAATGCGTGTTTGGAGGTCTCTGATGTTTCGCCGACGATAATTTGCTGCAGCCATTACAAGGGATTGTGTATACCCCTGCCGTGGGTTGAAGCTTTTCCTGTCTGTTACTGGTAATGTCCTTGATAGTGGTGGATGTGGAGGTGGATACTCGGAATGAGGTCTTAGAAAAAATGTTGGAAACGTGTTTGGAAATGGAGTTGGTAACAGACAGGAAAAGCTTCAATCCACGGCAGGGGTATACACAATCCCTTGTAATGGCTGCAGCAAATTATACGTCGGCGAAAATCCAGAGACCTCCAAATACGCATTTCAGAACACCAGTAAGCAGGCAGATCTGACGACTCAAGAAATGCCTGTGTTCAAGACCGAAATTTACACAACCATTTAATCAACTACAGAAACGCAAGACTCATCGCCAAAGAAGACAACACGCAATACCGAAGAATCTGGAATCATCTTATCTGTATATCCAACAACTTCAACCAGAAAACGGCTTCTACAACATAGCTGAACCTATTGCCAAGAAACTTCTTCAACGCTATCCCACCTAGAACTCAAGAATGGAACACTACAGGTCCTTTAAGTCAACAGCTTAAACTATCACACTCTTAAGACTGTCACATGCAGCTTTCCACCTGACCCAGCATTCTCCACCTGACTATACCTATATATATTCATGTTACTCATTTTCCAGGTAAATCTGTGTGTGATTCGATAAAGCACTGCGTGGGCGAAACGTTGTCAATAAAGGATCACATTATACTGCTTATGTGTTTATTTTTCCATTGTGTCGGTATTTTATACCATTTATTTCCACTCTGTGCCTGTGGTGGTGGCTGAGGTGGAGGTGCATAGGGAGGAAGGTAACGAGGATATGGAATGTGTGGAAGTATCCCGCAAGCGGCCCAGTGGGGATTCTGAGGATGATGAGATAACCCCGGGCCAAAGGTCTTCTAAAATGGCCTGGAGGGATGTTGTCAAGGGGAAGAAGGTTGCGCCCCAGGGAAAGAAAAGTGGGATGGGAGTGAAAGGAGGTAAGGCGCAAATTGGGGTCTCTGTGCCAGTTGTGACAGGTTCTGTGTGCCGAGGTGGCAAAACCCCTTTGACCTATTCAGGTGTTTCAACTTAAATGTTAATGGGCTCCGGGCGGAAGTTTGGAGGAGATGGATTGAGGTGATGCTCAGACGGTTGAATGTGGCTGTATGCTTTCTCCAAGAGCATAATTATAGGTGTGGTAGGGATTTGTGTTTGAAGGGATATAAGTGTTATACTGGGAGTTCGGGACATTTCAAGGGTGGGGTGATAGTGGGTATACGTAAGACCAAGCCCTTTCAAGTTAAAGCCTGGGAGGAGGGGGTGGGGGAAGGATAGTACGGGTGGACGGGGTTTGGGGAGATATACAGGTGTGTTTCGTTGGTGTATCTATGCCGGCGACTTCCAATCGTCGTGTAAAGGATGATTTTGTACGTGATGATTTGGTTTATGTGTTGAGAGGTTTACCGTTGGTTACAATAATTTCCGAGGATTGGAATTGCATTATTAGAGGGAGGGATGTGGAACCTCGAGGGGCGGGTTGTTTGTTGCAGAGCTTGAGGGAGGTGATGAGGGCGGTAAGTGTGGAGGATGTGGTTAGGGGAGGAGGGTGGCGTGTGGATCCCACTTATATTAAACAGGGTTATGCGGCTAGGTTGGACCGGATATATGTATCAGGGGCGGTTCAGGTAGGTGAGGTTAAATGTCAGAGTTTTGGTTTTTCTGATCATAGGGGTGTGTTGGTAGAGATGGGATGGGCTGGGGCGGTGAAGATATATTCCGGGTATTGGAAATTAAATGTGAGGTTGTTGCAGGGGTTGGATCACAGGGAGGTTTTTGCGGATTGGTGGGGACGAGTATGGAACGATGGGAAGGGGATTAGTGATATAGTGGAATGGTGGAGTGTGCGGGCTAAAGTGGCAATCCAGGAATTTTATAGGCACCTGGGTATAGTTGAGAGGATAGGGGCTGGAGATAGAGAGCATATGGAAGGGTCTATAACTGAGGAGGAGGTTTGGCAGGCAGTGAAGGGTCAGGCCCTGGGCAAGGCCCCTGGCCTGGATGGGATTTCTGGGGATTTTTTTATAGGTCATTGGGAGGTTCTGCGAGGGATGCTAGTTAGGCTGTTTAATGCTATGAAATTGAAAGGTAGTTTGGGCAGGGATATGTCAATAGGTAATGTAGTTTTAGTGCCGAAAAATCGTGCATGTGGGACGGTTGAGGATTATAGGCCAATCACACTTATGTGTGCAGATTATAAGATATTTGCACGAATTCTTGCTAATAGAATGAAAGAAGTTTTGGAGAGCTTACTGGAGGGGGGTCAGCATGGGGTACCGGGGAGAAGTATGAGGGAGGGTCATCGGAGGATCAAAGGTTTTTTAGAGAGCAGAAAAGCCGAGGGTGTTTTAGGGCTTGACTGGGAAAAGGCGTATGATAGTGTTGATAGGGATATGTTGCAGGCGGTGCTTTTATGGCAGGGGTTTGGGGCGGAGGTCATGGGTTGGGTCCGCACTTTGTATGAGCATGCACGTATGAGGGTACAGGTGAATGGGAGGTTGGGGACTGAGGTGCCCCTTGTCGCAGCTCCTGTTTGCGTGTTTGCAGGATCCTTTTTTCAGGTTAGTGTCAGAAGGGGTGAGGGAAGGGAGTAATCATGGGGTGGCAGAAACGGGTATTATAGGTTATGTAGACGACACCACTATTTTAGTAGGTACAATGGATGGGTTAGGTAATGTAAATAGGATAATTAAGGTTTTTGGTTTGGCCACTGGTATGTGGGTGAATAGGGTAAAATCGAAATTATTGGAGGTGGGGGAATGGGTAGGGGGGGCGTTGGGTCAGGGTTTTGGGTGGCCAATAGTGGATAGGTTAAGGATATGTGGTGTGTGGTTTTGTAATCAGGCGAGTGTTGCACGGGAGGTGAATTCCTCGGCAGTGGTTAATGCTGCTCTGGGTAGGATGGGGGGTTGGCGGCTTGGAGAGGTCACTCTCTTGCAGAGGGTTGTAGTTGTTAATTCCTTAGTATACAGTAAGTTGTGGTATGTAGCTGCAGTATACCCCCTCGTGGAGGATGATGTTCTAAGATTGCAAAGTCGGGTATTAAGGTTTATATGGAGTTATGGGAGGCATTGGTTAGGGAGGGATGTGGTAATGACTAAGGTAGCAAAGGGAGGGATAGGTTTGATACCACTGCAGAGACGTTTGATGGGCATATATGTTAGGCAGGAATACCTAGCACGAGGTGGGATTCGAGGAGTGAGAGTGGGGAGAGTAATGAGTGAGGTTCGCAGATGGTGGAAGGGTGGGAATTTGTTGTTTTGTGAGGCAATTTTAAGGTATCTTTTGGTGGTTCCAGATCCTGGTAAGGTGAAGGTAGGGAGGTTAGATAAGGTGGGAAGGCGAGAAAAGGAGGTTTTAGGTATAGAGGTTTATCCGTGTTATGATTGGAATGTAACGTGGTTTTGGTTTAGGCATTTAAAGTTGCCTCCTAAGGTACGTGAGATTGGTTTTCGTTTTTTACATGGTATATTGGCGTCTAGGGCTCAGCTTTTCATGATGGAACTATCGGGAGATGGGTTTTGTCAGCGCTGTGGGTTATGGGATACGGCTTTACATGTTGTATATTTTTGTGGGGGTGAGGGAATGGTTTTTAGGGATCATCCAGGGTGTGGGGGGGGGTTTATTGGTGTTAAGATGTTTAAGTCTGGATGTTGTGGGGTGCCCAGAGGATGTGAGGCATGCAGTAATGTATTTGTGATGAGGGAGGTTCGGAGTGATGTTAGGATTAGGGCTTTGGTAGCGAGATTTTATAGGACTAAGTGTAGGAACCAGGAGTTGTATGGGAGGGTGTGGGATAGATTTTTTTCTGAGGGTTATAGGCAATTGTCGATGGGGTCATTGCTGGGTTAACTCTGAGCTATGGTTTCTGAGGTTTTTACAAGGAAGGGGTTGGTCTCTGGTAAGGGGGGTTTGAAGGGTTAGGTGTGTAAGTTGTTTCGTGGGGTTTATGTATGGGGTAGGGGGAGGGGTGGTTTGTCGGGTTTTTTCCCGGTCATCCACTCACCCTTTTCCCCTTGGGGAAAGGGGTAGGGTTTTTTCCTTTTTATGGATGAGTTTGTGTGTGGTATGTTTGGTGACTCGGACGGGGTGGGGGAGGTTTTGGGTGGTTTTATTTTTGTTCTTTTTGGGTTTCAGGGTTTTTCCAAAGGGGGTTTGCCTTACTTGGGAGCCAGGTGTGTGCCCTAAGTGTTTTTATATTGTTTTTTCCTTTTGGTTCTCTTTTCAAAGAGGTTAAAGTTTTTTTTATACTATTATTCCCTTTTCTTGGCTTGTTATCTGGCAATATTCTTCGTATTTTAATATGAGAAGATGTAATGCAGTTCTTTCTTTCTATGTATGTATAGACACTGGATGGGACTGATCCGATGACTTTATCACTGTGAGGTGTTGGTACCAGGCCACGGGTTTCCTTTTACTGAAGTTTATATGACTTGCACGCAATGTGTGTGTGCCTAGGATCATTATTATTGTTGGGTCACATCATCACGGGTTTTAGTTGTAGGTTTAGGGTTTTCATTGTCTGTTTTTCAAACCCTTTTGGGGTTTCTATGTTTTGTTTCAGTTAGGTATATTTTGTGTTTTATTTTGTGTATACATATTGGATAGGATCTTATATATGTTTGTTGTACTATGTGTAAATTGCTTTGCAGATCTTATAGGATCCATAATCACTGTTTTGTTTTGTTACTTTCATTTGGAATGCTTAGGATCTTTTATTTGTGAGACGGACTTTTGAAAAAAAAAAAAAATGTATCATTAGCGTGTTATGTGCTCCTTATGTTGGTGTTTATTTGTGCCTTAGATATATTTTATATGCGTTTTGTCGGTATTAGTTGTTATTGTGTGTTGGAGGCTTCATTTGGGAAGATTGCAGTTTTAGGGGTACTTATTGGGTTTAGGGTTTTCATAGTGTTTTTGTCTACACACCATAGTTTTTTTTTATTTTATATGTTTTTTCTATGTCCATTGCGAGAGCACCATAGTTCAGTTTTGCTGTTTCTATAGTTAAGTGTTTTCGATGTTTTTCATTCTGGAACCATAAAATTCATAAAAAAGGGTTATATGTGGAGGCCAGTGGGGCTAAGTGGGGTCGGTATAATATACAGTTATTGATGGGACTCGTGTTGCAGGTTCATTTTTGTACTTTATAGTACACGTGAGGTAATTTGTGAACCGCCAAGAGCATGGTTAGGATATATGGGTATTTTGGAGTTTAGTTTGTATATTATATACTTCTATATGTTATATACACTGTATTGTAATATGTTGTTAAATAAAATATAAAAAAAAAACTATTCCTGATATGTCATCTATGATTTCTTCCCTACCTCCTCATCTTTTTCTCTTGGGAGGGTCTCACTGTGACTCTCCTGGCGATTAGTTAGAGGCTCTTCTCACTTCTCTTTCCCTCCATGTTTTAAATACAGGTACTCCCAGTAATTTTGACCCTCCCACTCAAACTCTCTCTTGCAAAGATCTCTCAATTTTGTCCTCAACTGCACTCGACTTTATCTTTGTCTATGCTTCCTGATTTATATGACAGCGATCATTTTCCTATCCTACTTCTCATACATATTTTCGACCTCCTCGTAGCCCACATTGGCAGTTTAAACGGGCGAATTGGACCCTTTACTCTCGTGAAGCTGTTTTTAGTAAAGAACCTTCTCATTTGTCCTCAACTGCTGAGGTATTTCAACTATTTTTGTCCTCTGTTTTAACCGCAGCCTGAAACCTCAGGTAGGCACCCTCAGAAATGCGTGCTTTGGTCCTACTTGTGCTCATGCAGTGCGTTTGAAAACGTGCTACATGAGGCCGATATCGTTATAATAGGAACACAAAGGGACTCCTTGGTGGCGGATTATGTTTCTACCGTCACTTCGGCCTCCTGTGAGTGCAGTTCAGAAAAAGTACGGAAATTGAGTGGCAAGTACTCTCCAGACCCGGCTCCCATTCTTACGGTTGCTGGTGCCAGCACTGCAAGCCCTCTTGAAGTTGCCACAGAAATTAAAAATCATCTTGTCTGTATCTCTGTAACGTTTTTTAAGGGTATAAAACTAGAGTCAACATTTTTTTCCGTTCTAGAAGCTTAAAAGGCACTCTGTGCCTTATACGCTTCTGAGTGCCTTTTACGGTGCCCCGTGTCTTGGTGGCTAAAGCTCTCACTTCACATGGCGAGGATCTGGGTTCGACTCCCAGAGAGGGTAGAAACATTGGGTGTGATTCTTTACGTGATTCTTACGCAGGGAGACACTGGTCGGAAAAATAGAAAACATCGAATTAAAATTAAAGGAATCTTACACATATGACAGCAAGGAAATGAGTGAGTTACTAAAGTCCCAGTATGACTCAGTTTTTAGCGAGCCGCTAACCAGACTGAAAGTCGAAGACCTAAATGAATTTTTTATGAGAGTGCCGCAGAACTTGGCAGATGCATGCCTATCTGACATTACCCTGACGCCAAATGACTTCGAAAAGGCGATAAATGACATGCCCATGCACTCCGCTCCAGGCCCAGACTCATGGAACTCCGTGTTCATCAAGAACTGCAAGAAGCCCCTATCACGTGCTTTTAACATCCTATGGAGAGGGAGCATGGACACTGGGGTCGTCCCACAGTTACTAAAAACAACAGACACAGCCCCACTCTACAAAGGGGGCAGTAAAGCATTAGCAAAGACTTACAGACCAATAGCGCTAACGTCCCATATCATAAAAATCTTTGAAAGGGTTCTAAGAAGCAAGATCGCCACTCATCTAGATACCCATCAATTACACAACCAGGGCAACATGGGTTTAGAGCAGGTCGCTCCTGTCTGTCCCAACTACTGGACCACTACGACAAGGTTCTAGATGCTCTAGAAGGCAAACAGAATGCAGATGTTATATACTCAGGCTTTGCAAAAGCCTTTGACAAGTGTGACCATGGTGTAATAGCACACAAAATGCGCGATAAAAGAATAACAGGAAAAGTTGGTAGCTGGATCTATAATTTCCTAACAAGTAGAACACAAAGAGTAGTAGTCAACAGAGTAAAGTCTGAGGCGGCTACATTGAAAAGCTCTGTTCCACAAGGCACAGTACTCGCTCCCATCCTGTTTCTCATCCTCATATCGGACATAGACAGGAATATAAGCCACAGTGCCGTGTCTTCCTTTGCAGATGACACCCGAATCTGTATGACAGTGTCCACCGTTGAGGACACTGCAAGACTCCAAGCAGACATAAACCAAATCTTTAAATGGGCTGCAGAAAACAATATGAAGTTCAATGATGAGAAATTTCAATTACTCAGATATGGAAAACGTGAAGAAATTAAAATCTCATCGGAGTGCAAAACAAATTCCAACCACACAATAGAGCGAAAACTAATGTCAAAGACCTGGGAGTGATCATGTCAGAGGCTCTCACCTTCAAGGACCATAACACCGTAGCAATTGCATTTGCTAGAAAAATGACAGGATGGATAATGAGAACCTTCAAAACCAGAGATACCAAGCCCATGTTGACACTTTTCAGGTGGCTTGTTCTATCTAGGCTGGAATATTGCTGCACACTAACTGCACCTTTCAAGGCGGGTGAAATTGCTGACCTAGAAAATGTGCAGAGAACTTTCACGGCACGCATAACTGCAATAAACCACCTCAATTACTGGGAACGCTTTAAGTTCCTAAACCTGTACTCCCTGGAACGCAGGCGGGAGAGATACATTATTATATACACGTGGAAAATTCTCGAGGGATTAGTACAAAACTTGCACACGAGAGTCACTCCCTACGAAAGCAAAAGATTAGGCAGGCGATGTAGCATCCCCCCAATGAAAAGCAGGGGTGCCACTAGCACGTTGAGAGACAACACAATAAGTGTCAGGGGCACAAGACTGTTCAACTGCCTCCCAGCATACATCAGGGGGATTACCAACAAACCCCTGGCTGTCTTCAAGCAGGCACTGGACAGGCACCTAAAGTCGGTACCTGACCAGCCAGGCTGTGGTTCGTAAGTTGGACTGCGTGCGGCCAGCAGTATCAGCCTGGTTGATCAGGCTCTTATCCAACATGAGGCCTGGTCACAGACCGGGCCGCAGGGGCGTTGACCCCTGGAACTCTCTCCAGGTATACTCCAGGTTCCCCATCAGTAAAATGGGTACCTGGGAGTTAGTGGACTGGTGTGGGTCGAATCCTGGGACAAAACTGACCTAATTTGCCCGAAATGCTCTGCATAACAAGACGTCATCTAGGCCTGTATACCTTGTACATGTACTTGTGGAAATAAATATATTATTATTATATTATTAATAGAGTCAACACTTTCCGCTTGCCGATCGTCCGTACCTGGACCTGAGGGCATTCATATTAGTATGCCTCAGCATTTACATCCGTGGGAGCGAAATGTTCATTACATAGGAGTGGAAGCATGAATTATTGTGGAACGTCACAGCATCTTATAGAAGAGTGAAGGAAAGCCACTGAACCCGACACTCAATGACAGGACCCATTATTTGCCTCTCTAACCTTCTGATTTCCATCTAATACATGGGTATGAGGTACAAAAATTGCCCTTATATTAATGAAAGAACCATTGAAAAATTATTTCCTGTAACTCTCCTGCACAAACATACAAATATCCTGCCGGTGTCGATATCCCACAAATATATCCTGTGGGTGTCGATATCCCACAAATATATCCTGTGGGTGTTGATATCCCACAAATATATCCTGTTGGTGCCCATATTCTGCACATCTATGTTGTTCTATTTAACTATTAAAAAATTTCATATCAAAAATAGTACACAAGACCTGACATACTGACAGTTAAAGAATATTACTTCAATGGCATTGCTTCGACACTGGTGAAGGTCCTTGATTCTTGTAAGTGAAGGTACCCTACCCTTCTCTGGATGAAAGATGATTACCTCCTTCCCACAGTCACTGTATGATTCCATTTTATTTAGAGCTTCCAATACAATACTTTTTAACAATTTTTTATACAATATTTTTTCTCTAGGTATAAAACAAGAAGACTCACCATCACAGACAGGTAGAGTCGACCCATGGCGGAGGCTCCTAGGTGGACCAAGAACATCACGACTAAGGAGGCCACCACAATGAAGACGAAGAAAAATGTGCCTATGAACATGTCCGTCATATTTCCCTGCTCTGCCGATTTTTAATAAGATCTGGTTCCACACACGCACGAGCACACATAGAAAGAAAGTTTTAATGTATTATTCTTAAAAGGTGTTAAGAATCCACTCTTTTTATATCTAAATTTAGGAATGGGACCATACCAATATTTTTGCCCATACAGATATCCAATTTTCGGCCGATACTGACACTCATACCAATGCTGTTCATACACTTTTTATTTTTGAAATTATAACGACTATGTTAAATATATAAGAAATGTTTATTTAACAATAGTTATTCAATAACACAGGAAGGTTAAAAATTAAATAACCTAATTGTCGACCTTGAGGTTTCCAGTAGGATTGTCGTATGTGACAGAGTGTGTCAGCTACACCACCATGTAACACGTTACTGTGGGAGTTTTGAACAATCAGTTTTGCTAGCCAATGATTCTTTGGGATCAATATTGGATGTATTGCTTCTTTAGGTAATGAAGAATTATGAATTCTTCCTCGACATCTTATAATCTTTTCTGAGTCGAGATAAAGTCCTAAAGAATTAATCATATTAGGTTTATTTGGGGAGTTATCCTGTGTTTCCAGAAATTTATACTTTGTAGAGAAAACATATTTCTGTATTAGTTTTACCCAGTATTTAATGAGTTCAGGTAATTCATAATTAGGTTTTATCCCTATAATGAATTTGAAGACAAGAGCTGTAACTCTTAAGAGTATTTAGATCCATCAATGATTATTTCTGAGGTATGCTGTATTTAAACAGATTATTTCTGCTGTGTTCAAGCAGACTGTTTCTTCTGGTATAATGTGCGCTTTGTGCTGAGGCCAGTTATGTTCATTAGAGAGCCAGTTAGGTCCGTGGAGCCATAATTTATTATCCACAAATTTCTTGAGGGGACACCACGTGACAACATGTCAGCTGGGTTCTCTTGTGTAGAGACGTGGAGAAAGAAATAATCTTTCTGCATCTCTCTATTTCTATTTGTACATAGACCAACTTACTTTATTATTTCTCAACCACTGGAGAACTGCTTCATTATCACTCCAGATCACAGTTTTTTCAATAGTGAGATGATCAAGCACTTTGTTAGGTTAGCGCTTCTTTGATTATAATAATAATAATGTACCTACATAGAGTGCTGTCAGTTCCAATTGTGGACTGTTATGACCTTAGGGTGCAACCCTGGCCTTTTGAAGTAATTAGTGTATTTCCTTCAGCATTACTCATGAAGCTACAGTGCCATGAACTCTGGTTGACACATCACAGAACACACGAAATGTGTACTTATTTCCCTTTGACCTATTTGTCTGGGAAATTTCATTTGATGATTGATAAGTTCACTTAATTGAGTTGAATTAGTATTCTATATCCTTAGAGGCATATTTGCGTCTTTCATCTCCTTGTTAGCTTCTCTGTATAAGGATTTCAAATCCTCTTCTTTATTCACAGTACCTTGAAGATTGTCCACATAAAAACTTTTATTTAAGGTTTCTTTGAAGGGACTTTCAGATTTCATCAAATGTGTATTTAGAGTAGCTTCTAGCAAGAATGGAGAGGATGTTGCACCAAAACTGACTTGAAACAATATGTTTTCACAGGACTTTGAGGATCATGTGGATTTTCTGCCACAAGAATCGAGTATAATCTTTGTCTATTTCTTGTAGTCCTACTCTTAAGAAAGTTTTGGGAAATATCAGCCGTGTAGGTATATGATTTGTGCGAAATTTCATAAGCACGTCTCCAAGCTTCTAAGTTAGTGAGGGGCCTGTCATTAAGGCTTGCTACATCTTTATTTGCACTGCGCTGCAATTGTATACAACACTAGTGGAGTGGTTTCAAAATTTTTCTGACTCTGTGGTGCGGTAGATAATGAGCTTTTCTTCAACTTGTCTTCGACTATTTTCCCTCTTTAAAGGGGGGCTCCTTGTCGTGGTAAAGAGGCTATCGGTCTGAGGAATTGGACTTCTTGGTCTTCTTCCTCAGACCGAACCTAATTACCCCCAATCCCCCTTCCTTTCCCATCTTCCCCATCCTCCCTTTTCCCTTTCCTCCTCCTCCTCCTCCTCATCCCTCCCTTATTTCTTCCATTTTTCTCCTGGGAGCTTCCCTCCACAGGCATTCTAGTTCCAAGGTAGGGGGAAGGGTAACATGGTCTTCCCCTTTCTATTGAGGTTCTTGGCGGTGGTGTAGTTTGCCGTGGAATCTGGATCGCCCAGGGATGCCCCTCCCTCTCCGGTCTCCCGGGGGGTGGCTTTGAGTATCTTTCGGGCGACGGGTGTATCTCTGGAGGCCACCTTTCGGATTCCATGGGTGATGACCGAAGGAGGTATGCTTGTTTCCGCGCCTCTCTTTTGTCCACTGAGGTAGCTTGGTGGATGTGAGGTTGCTATCCCGGATCGCTGGTTTACTGGCGTGAAGGGTAGGGTATGGCACGGTTCCATGCAGCATCCGCCCTACTTGCGGTGTTGAGGTCCTCTTGGCGCGGACGGTGATTTACGCCCTTTCATTCCTCCTAAGAGCTATTCCTCCATGTTCCACCCTTTTTTATTCTTTTTTATTTTTATTTTCTTCTCTCTTTCTTTTTTTTCTTAAAAACAAAGAGAAAGAAGAAACCTAACCATGGATGCCCTAGCCCGTGAACCTAACCATGGATGCCCTAAACTATGAACCTACCCTGGGCACCCTCCTGATACTGCACCCAGTACTGACCCTGCCTGTTAATGGACAACTCTTTGACATCTCTAATACCCCTGTACGTCTTGCTGGTGCCAGTTCTTCACCTGCTTCAGGTACCAGGGTTCCGACCGGCCCTTTTGACACATCTGACCTTGCTTTCTCTGACCTTGATTCCGCTTCTCCTCGACGGTGCGGCAATTTTCGGATCGCTCGCCCTTCACCTATGGGACCACCCCGGTCCCACATCCAAACGACCAAGACCCTTACATGACGATTTGACACTTCCTTCTCGTTCATCTCAGAAACAACCAGCATGTCCCCACACTCCTTAAACACTTTGTTTCACACTACTCAATGGACAAAGTTTTTACTCTAAGACCGACTACTCCAACTACCTATCTTTCTGATCATAGTATTGGTAAAGCTCTCCTACGCCATGTAGGTAAAGATATCTCATTTCACGCTCTCAAGAGTGGCACTCGCATCATCAAGGTCCAGAATGCGGCCAAGCTGGCGATTTTTTTCTTCTTACGACCATACATACTATTCTTATCACTATTGACAAGCATCATTCTCTTTAATTCTTGCAGTGGTACTGTCATTTTACCCTCACACCATTGTCCAACGGAATTTCCAGACATGTGGTGATGACATTTTGGAGCAGCTTGAGCTCCAAGAACTCCTATCCTTAAGGTTGACACTTTTGTCCTCCCAGCCAATAAGCGAAGACGTTATCCTTGCAATATAGCTCGTTTAACCTTGACTGCCGTGAACTCCCACCTTCGGTCTACATTGCAGGTCAACGTTTACAAGTTCAAAAGGTGACCCCTACACCACAACAGTGTAGAAACTGCTGGCGTTTTGGTCGTCCAGTGAAATATTGCAGGTCCATGGCCGAATGCCCAGTCTGTGGTGCAGACGACCATGCCAGTCCTTCTTGTACTTTACCTCCCTCTTGCCTTAACTGTCATGAGGCACATCCATCGTACTCTTGCCGTTGTCAGGTTTACCTGTATGAGCAGAAAATCTTTGTCCCCAAAGAGGCAGAAGGCTTCTCATTGCTATGGCCGTCTCTCATCTACGCCTTCAAGGAAGACTTCCCATATTTCCTATTCATGCGTTGCTAAACGTCGCCCCACTTCTAGGGTCCCAATTTCCCTCGACTTCCTTTGTGGTTACAACATCCTCCATCCCCCCTGTCTCGAATCCTTTTGCTGTTCTTGGCTCCGAGGTCCCTACCTCGGCATCCCATACTGTCCACTCCCCTTTCCCCTCTACTCACTCGCACAGTTCTGTGTCTACACGCTATCATCCCCCACCAAGTCTCAGCACCCCTTCTTCTCATAAGCCCTGGCAAAAATCCCTATTGCCAGGTTCTTCGCCTCCGACTATTTCTGTAACGAGTGTGGAGGTTCATCCTCCTCCCGTTCAATATATTCATCCCCTGTCCCCTCTCAAGTTCCTTCCCTGACTGTCCCCCCAGGCCACTTCCACTCCTGTCCCTCCCAAGCCCCTTCGACAGTTTCCTCTTCCATCTCCTCGCCCTCTACTTTAGTACAGTCTATAGTCTCCCTGAAGGTTGCTCACCCCTTTTATTTCTAATATAGTCCCACATTCTTCCGAAAATCTGGAAGCTATCACAGAATTTATTGCAGAGTCTGGAACGTTGATGGACACCGCTCCACCTTCGGTCCTCCTCCTCTCTTTCTCCATCTACACCCCCCCCTTCCTTCACAGCCTCCTACTCCTTCTCTGATTACGAGTCTTCCGCTGCCTCCACACATGGACTTTTCTAACCCTAGTCCATAGATACCTCTAACTTCGACTTCTATCTTTCTCTCTATAAATCATGGCTTTTTTTGCAGTGGAATATCCGAGGCCTCAGGGGTAACCGGGGTGAGCTTCAGGTGTTACTCTCCCAGTTTTTCCCTGTTGGTTTCTGTTTGCAAGAACCCAAATTGCAATCCTCTATTATCCGGCCCTTATCAGGCTATGATTTGTTATATTCATCGGATCCTTTTTCCGATGGAACCTTTAACGAAAGTGCTCTTCTTATGCACACTGGTGTTCCATACCGTCAGCTCTATGTTCATTCTTTCTACATTAGCCCGCTGCCCGTATCCACTTGAATAAGTGGTATACACTATGTTCTTTATATCTCTCCCCTTCACGAGCATTGTCTATCCCAGATGTTGATTTTCTGGTTTCTTCCATGCCGCCACCATTTCTATTACTTGGCGATTTTAACGCACACCATTTTCTTTGGGGAGGGCCGCACTGTGACTCCCGTGGCGTTCAGTTCGGCATTTCTTGCTTCTTCCCCTCCATGTTTTAAATACGGGTACTCCTACCCATTTTGATCCCTGAACTCATTCTTTCTCCTGCATCGATCTTTCCATCTGCTCTTCATCAACTGTCCTGACTTCACCTGGCCTGTCCTCCCTAACTTACATGACAGCGATCATTTCCCAATCATCCTTAGGTCCCCTTCATATTCTCCACCTCCTCGTAGCCCACGCTGGCAATTTGACTGGGAGAAATGGGACCTTTACAAACATCTTACTGTTTTTCATGAGGTTCTTCCTCGCCTCCATTGATGAGGTTTTACATCTCTTGTTGTCCTCCGTTTCACGGCAGCTTCACATTCTATCCCTAAACCTCGGGCAAGCATTCTCAGAAGTGCGTACCTTGGTGGTCTCCTGCTTGTGCTCGGGCAGTACATTTGAAATTCGCTGTGTGGGGCAGGTATCGGTATAACAGAACCACAGAGAGACTCCTTGATTTTAAGCAGAAGAGAGCAATTGCTCGCCGTGTCTTACTTGATGCTAAAAGCACTTGCTGGCGAGATTACGTTTTTACTGTTACCGGCTTTTTAATGAGTGCAGTCTGGAAGAAAAAGAAATTGAGTGGTAACTCGCACGCCCCGGGCCCGGTTTTTCAGGTTCCCGGGGGTCGAAAATAGCACACCCCCCTCCACCGTTTTTCCCAAAAATTTGGGAATCATCGGGGCTGCATTTCTCGGGGGGTCCATCTATGTCCTCTTTCCCCTTTTTTCCCTTTAAATCTGCCGCGATTTAAAAAACCCCTTTTGATTTTTTTTTCTCAGAGAAAAATTTTTAATTAATGTCCCTTTTTTCCTCTTCAAAAACCCGGAGGCAAACTTTCGCTTGCCGATCATCGGATTTGGGGGCCCGAGGGGATACATATTCGGATGCTACAGCATTTACCTCTACTTTTATTTCCCTCTTCGACTTTTTTTTTTGGGGCACAAGGAGTTATTCCCAACCCGTTTTTTTGTTTTCTCCCTTTTAAAAACCCGGGAAATTTTCTACCTTTCCCACTACCGTCCCATCGCTCTAAACAGTGCATTTTGGGGGGGATGGAACTTTCTAGTTAATAGACGTTTGTTTTTATTTGGGGAGACTCACAGAGTCCCCTCCACTGTCATTATTTTTTTCGTAAGGGCCTTTCTGCCTTTCCCCCCTTTTTACTGCATTTTGATTTATATTCGTAATTTTTTTTTTTTTTTTTATTAAAACAGGGGCCGATTCCCCCCAAAGGGGGGGGGTGGCCCGAAAAAAAAAAAAACTTTCATCATCATTTCACTCCATCACTGTCTTGCCAGAAGGGTCCCTCAAACACTAAAAAGTTACAAAAACTGCAACATTAACACCCCTCCTTCAGAGTGCCCCCTGTACTTCCCATCCCCAAAACCCCCAAGTCCCCCCCCCGGGGTTTCCCCCTGAACCCTTCATAAATGTTCTTTGCTCAAACTCCAACAGCACGTAAAAGAAAAAAAAACCAAAATGCCTCCATTCCTCCTATCAAATCCCCACACATGCTTGGGGAAGCCCCCCCCCTCGCACAAAAATTTTTCCCCTTTTTCCCCCTCCCCCCAAACCCTTTTCCCGGGGGCCCCGGCCCCCCCCCCCTTTCCCCCTCCACTACAGATTTATACCCCTTCCCCAAGTCACTCTGTCTCGTTCCATTCTCTCTACACCCCCAAAAAACCCCTAAAAAAACCCCCTCCTCAGCTTTCTGGAAAATTTTTTTGGGAAACCCCGCACCCCCCCCCAAATTTCCAAAACCCCCAAAACCTTCAAAATTTTCCCCAACCCAAAAATTTCCCCCTTTTTAGACATGACATCTCCACTGCCTCCACCCTTTCCCCTCGTTAAAACATTCATCACCCATGCTTCACACCCATAAAGACGTTGGAAAAAAAATTTTTAAAATTCCCCTTTTTTACTTCCAGGACAAAGGGTTTTTTGTCCCCACAGACAAAGTGCTCCATTTTACCCTTTTCCCCTAAAAAAATTCTATGATTCACCCCCCCCCTTTTTCATCCCCCCCATCCGACATGTCCACTCCCAAATATCTGAATACATTCACCTCCTCCATACTCCCCCTCCAATCTGATACCCAATCTTTCGCCCCTATTCTTTTTTTTCCCCCTCATCACCTTACTCTTTCCTAAATGGAGAGTTAGAGGTGGGGGGAAGATGGAGAGAATATTTTGATTTTTTGTTAAATGTTGAAAGACAGGGAAGCTGTGATTTCTTGTGTGGGGGGAAAGGAGGAATAACATTTTGTAGGAGTGTGGAAGAGCCAGTTGGGGGGGGGAAGTTCGTGAGGCAGTGGGTAGAATAAAAGGGGGGGAAAAGGGCGCTGGGATTGAGGGGGTAAAGATGGGGAAAAGTTAAAAGCAGGGGGGGAAAAATTTTTTGGGGTGGTTGGTGTTTTTATTTTAATAAATTTTATGGAAGGGGGAAAAAGGGGGCCGGGGGTTTTTGGGGAGAGAGCGGGGGTTTTTCCTTTTTTATAAAGGCAAAGGGGACAAAAGAGAGTGCAAAAATTATAGGGGAAAAAAGTCTGTTGAGTTAAAAAAAATTTTTAAAAAATATGGTAGAGTTATTATTGAAAGAATTAAGAGTAAACAGAAAAGCAGGATAGAGATGAACAAGGGGGCTTTTTGGGGAAAAGGGGGGGGGGGGGGTAGACCAAGGGGTTTACAGTGAAACATATAGGTGAACAGTATTTGGAAAAAAGGGGGGAAAATGTTTTTGGGGGGGTTTTTGGATTTGGGGAAAAAGGGGGATGATAGGGTAATGGGGGCAATGTGGCAGATGTTGCAGGTGTATGGAATAGGAGGAAGGTTACTGAAAGAAGGAAGAGTTTTTAAGGAAAGAAAAGGTTTTAATTGGGGGGGGAAGGGGGATTTCCCCCAAAAACGGTGTGTGATGTCCCCCTTTTTTTTAATTAATAATGGGGAAGGAATGTGGGTCTTGGGGGAAAGGGGTTGGGGAAAAATAAAGAAAAATAAAAAAATGGGGGGTTTTCACAGTTGGGTTTTTGATGACATCTTTTCTTTTGGGGGGAATTTTAAGAGAAGTTTTCAAAAGGGTTGGGGGTGAATTTTTGGGAAGGGGGGGTGAAAAAATTTTTAAGGGGAATTTAATTTTTAAAACCATTGGTTTTTCCACTTTTTGATCTTTAGGGCTTATGACCAACTTGGGGAAAAATATGTTGACCCCCCATTTTCCCTTGAACCCCCCCCTCTAAATTTTTGCTTAAAATTTCAACTGAAAGAATTTCCGTTAAGGTTTTAAAGAGTTTTCCCCCCCCCTTTTTTCCCTTTAAAATTTAGAGTTGGTTTTTAACCACTTTTCTCCTTTTTTAAAAAACTGGCCCCTTCCCCCCCCCAAAATTTGGTCATCGCTTTATGTGGATGACTTTGTTAAAACGGGGTGCTGACTGTCACCTCATTGAGTTTCCCCCCCGCATGCCGTCAACCGAGTTTCCATAGGGGGACCCCCCCTGGTTTAAGTTTTCAGTAGCAAAACTAATAAAAAATTTTTTTACTAAAGTTCCAAAGGGGGTTTTATCCCCCGTTGCCTTTTACGGGGTCACCCTATCCCAGAAGGGATACAGTCAGGTTTCTTTTTTTCCTGTTTGACCGGGGATTGTCCGGGGAAAAATCTATTCCTTCTGGGAAAGGGAAACTTGGGGTACCCGCTGAACCTCCTAAAACCCTCCCCTCTTTCAGGGGGGGCTGATCTGCCCCCCGCCTGCATTCGGCCCCCTTTTTTTTCGAAACTGATTAGGGTTGGGGAAAAATTTTGGGTTTCCCCCCCTACTTTTTTTTGGGCCCTTTAAACCCAAAATCACCAGGGATTGCGTTTTATGCCTTGGGCATTTCATTCTTGGGGTTTAGACCCCCCTGGGGAAGGGGGAAAATTCCATCCTTTTCCGATCGTCTGATGCACATTGCATTCGGGGTTTTTTTGCTCCCCTGACCCCCGTAGTCCTTCCATGGGATTGTCACGGGGGTTTTTGTAGACGCTCTTTTTTTTTTCGTCGCCCCCCTTTATTTTGCCCCTTTTTTTCGTCTATATTCCTTTTTTTCCCCTTTAGCTATCCCCTTTTTAAGGGTTTATGTGATATCTCCTTTCCCCTACCCCCCTTTTAAATTCCTTTCTGTCCGTGTCTGTTCTTTTTCCTTTACCTTTTTCGGCCCCTACCTATAGCGGCTTTTCCGCTCTTTTTTCTAGACCACTTCCGTTTCATTCCCATGCCATCGCAGTGTACACCGATGGTCAAAGTCATCGACGGTGTCGGATTATAGCTACCCCATGGCTGTTTGTATGCCATTTTTGTGGCACTTATCCGTATTGCATCTATGCCTGTGTCACCATTTGTGGTGTTTCAGACTCCCTTAGTGCTTTACATGCTATCTGTAAAATTAATACACCTCACCCCCTAGTTATTCGTATCCAACTTTGGTTACACCGTATTCTAGCAAGCACAAAGATATTGTTTTGGGGGGTCCCTGGTCATGTTGACATACAGGGCAATGCACAGGCAGACACGCTGCGCGGTCAGCAGCATGACCTTCCAGTTTCATATAGATGTTCCATTAAAGACTATTTTGCAGTCATTGACCCCCCTTTTGCACCCGTTGGCAACAATGCTGGTCTGACCTGCTAAATAATAAACTTCATTCTATTAAACCGAATATGGTTTCTGCCTTTTTCTTGTCACCAATGTCGAGGTTGGCCCACACCTCCCGTTTGCATGGGCCCCACTGCCTTACTCACGTATCCTGGAGAGGCTCCTGTCCCTCTCTGTGAGCATTGTCGGTTCCTGTGTCTGTTCACCATATTCTGTTGACTGCCCAGTCTATCAAGGAGCAGAATTTACCTCCAATGGCGTCTTCTTCTGCGCCCTCTTTACCTTCCCTTCTTGCCGATGGACCCTCCTTTAATCCTGACTATCTTATTGACTTTTTGACAGCAACGACTTACTACACGAACTCTGAAGTTTATAACTCTAGCACTCCCTCAGTCCCTTCTACCTCAATCTCTTGCTATACTCTATCCTTGCACTATCCACTACCCTACTACACTCTATACCCTACTAATCATCCATCTCAATCTTACAATCCATTCTTCCTGCATCCTACTTCTCCTGTGGTGCTCTATGACCCTGTGGTTTAGCGCTTCTTTTGATTATAATAATAATAATAATATTAATGTTCTTGTATGATATTATCATAGACAGTCAGCAGCTCTGTATTCTTCCTGAGCTCATGTATTTGTGCTTCCATTTGTCCAAAGCCATGACAAAATTACTAGGCAGATGTGGTTGATTTAATTTCCATGGTAATCTAACCCAAACGTTACCATATTACAGTGTCCAAATATTGGTTATAAGTCTCAGACTCCTGTGGGCTTGGTTTATTTACATAAATACCTATGCATCTAAATCCCACAACTTATCAACTGGTTCATTCATTTCTTCCAGTAATTATAATGTTTGCTGTGGTACATGATCAGCAGTTATTCTTGTAACTAGTACATTTTCCACTGAATCAATATCAGCTTCTGTCCCACTTTGAGAGGAATTAGATCACAGATCATATGGCCTCAAGCTGTTTCCAGCAAAGTGAACATCATGTTTACTTACTAAATTTGCACAAAACAGTGATAATAATCACTTCCAATGATTAAATCAATGGACTGTGTCTGTCTATGTCTGGACAGACTAACTTGACCTTGGCTGCTTTCGGTGCTGCAACTGTTACTTTTAATCCCCGGATCTGCACAGACTCAGGCAAATCATCTACTACCACAGCTTCTACTGTCTTTTTCCTGTTTCCAAGACCAACAGTGAATTTGGCTAAGTCATATATCTGTTTACGAGAACTTTGGAAAAAAAAAGCAATATCTAACTGTTTTTGGCATGGGTTTGTTTATTCAGTTTCTGTAACACTGTTCTTATGATGGACCTTTGTGAGCCTAGATCAAATAGTGTTAGCACATTGGTTTTGTGTAATTTGTTGGATAATTCAACTCGAGCTATTGGAGAGCAGTCAGATTAGACTTATCTCACACATTTAGTTCTGTTCTTTATTGACTTCCTGTATCTGGGAAGTCGTCTGTTAGTCAGCAAAGTGCTTGGGCATAAAGCTGTATGGTGTTCTTTCCTCATGATCTGATATCCCGTTGGAAAGATGGCATCTGTTATCATCCCCGTGAGCTTGGTTTCAGTGAGGGCTATGATGTCCGGTGATGCCTCTTGAACTTTTGTGGACCCTCCCACTTATTCATTATTCCATCAGCATTGGTGAACCATACCTTCAGTTTCCTCTCCAACACTGTGTTTTGGCGGATCTGTAGGGGTGGGGGACCTGGCGGGGTGCTGCGGGATTCACAGTGTAGCGTGGGGTGGGGGCTGAAAGTGTGGATTGTGGCCTGTGTTGGGATGGTGTTTGGTTGTGGGGATGGTTTTGTGTGTACTTGCTCTTGTTGCTTGCCCTGCTCTGGTTGTCCTCTGCTGATTCTGTCCTTGTCTCTCTTCTTAGCTCCTTTCACTTTTGTCTCCACTCCCTCAGCTGCTGTCATTCTGTTTTTGTTCTGTTTCGGTCTAGGAACACCTCTAGTATGCAGCGATTCCTTCAGCCGTGGTTTCTCTTGCAGGATCCCGTTTTGCACTGTTTTGTCTTGAAAATCAGCTGACTGGCCATTTTCTCCCCTTCAGTGCCCCTATTCTCCGAAAATTTCTATTCCGTCTTTCCTCCACCATCTTTCATTGTGTGTCCTTAACTTTTCCTGAAGCCCATGAAAAACTGACTTTCCCCCCTCTGCCTCCATTGCCTTTTCCCTTTCTTCCCATGTTTTCCTGTAGCTCTTGGTGGCCTGGGCATGCCCTCATGTGACCTGTCCACCTCCCCCCGTCCCCGCAGCTCTCCCCTTTTATTCCTGTTGGTGGGCTGATAGGTTATGTAGGTTTGTCCCCTTTCCATTGGGTTCCTTGTTCGGGAGGTGTGCCAGCTTAGATCTATTTTCC
>WNWK01018903.1:0-38931 GCA_009830355.1 Cherax destructor | reverse complement strand
AGCTTATGGGGTTGAACGTTAAGCGTCGGGAGTTTTGGAATGTCTAAACAAACGGGCCAGGTGACGAAGGGGGAAAAATTGGGAAAATCGTTCCCCCCAGATGTTCCTTTATGGTTCGCCAGGACGGCATAAGGGGGATCCCATGGGTAGCCCGAAAGTCTGCTGAAAGGGTGATTTCCCGAAATAAAAAAAAAAGAACAAAGAATGGAGGAACACTGCAGGTCTACTCTACTTACCCAAATCTTTTTTTAAAGCTAGCCAAGGTTCTAGACTCTATCCCCCCTATGGGAAGAGTCACATGAAGAACCTCCACTTGCCCAGCATTCTCCCCCCGACTCTATCCTATAAATACTCACATCCCTTTTTGGTAGATCTGTTTTGACTTATAAAGCCGGGTGGGGAAACGTGTCAAAAAGGATCCATTTCTGCTTTTTTTTTTCCCTGTTTCCCCGACCACGGTTGCTGTGGCTCAGTCTGGTTAAATGGAAAAAAAAGGAAAAAGGAGTTTTTTTTTAATTTCCAACGCTTGTGGGTATACAATATTTTTCGTTTTCCATTGTCTTGCAGATATGAGATTGTCTGGTTTGCACTCTGAACACGACCGTCTCTGTAGTAAAATATTTAGGATAATTTTGCTGTGACGCTTTTTAAAAAAAAAACAAGTAGACATATAAAAACTCGCGTATTCGAATGCAATTGTGAAAAATTTTCGCAATCTGAAGAACTTTCGGAAATTTAAATTTTGAACAAACGAAATTTACATTTTTATTTATATGTTGTTTCGGTATTTTATCCATTTATTTACCCCCCAACTATCTATCACCCAAAAAAGCCCCTTTTCCCATCTCCCCCGACCTCCTGATTTTCTATACCTCTGAACATGTATTTTTAATCTTCCCATACCTTTTGTTCTTCACTTTGCTTCTGCGAAAGATCTTTCTCCTGTAGTTTACATCTTCCATATCTTCAGTTTATCGACTTTTTCTTCCTTCTTGCCGTAACATCAATGTGTTCTCCTTGTACTCAGCTCCTTTTTACTCCCTTCACAAATATGATTTTTTTCCATTTACCTCAAAAAAATATATACACTTTAAAAGTCTGCCCCTCATCATTTTATCTATTAATATTTAGTATAACAACCACGTCATTTTGCCCTTTTCATGCTCATAAAGTTATCTACCCCTATTTTTTTTTGGGGAAATATTAATTATAAATGTTCTATCATAATATGGGCCCCAAAATTCCCACACGGACACTTCAGCAGTTTCTTACTTTGTTTTTGGTCCCCCAAAAAAAGTTATGTTATCACTTGGGTTGAAACTTCCAAAATTGGCTTAACCCCTCCCGCTTACTATAGCCCATTTCCCAACATCCGTCCCTTACTATAATCCACTTTTTTTCCCTTTCCTTTCTTTAAAAAGTTCCAAAAAAAAAGTTTTCTATACACCTTTTTTATCCCATTTACCTTTCCCCTTTGAAATTCCCCACCCAGAAAGCTTTGTTTAGCTTAATGTAGGACATTAAACTTCAATTAATTTTTTTTTCTTTTTTTACTGCAGTATACCACACACATTCATATTAACCAATTTTATTATTTCCTAATTTTTTTTTTAGTACTTGATCAGGAAAAGGGGGTTACAAGTGCATTGCCCCCGGCTTTTTAGTTGTCTTTTATCCCCCTTTTTGCATGGAAAATTTAATGTTCGCAGGTTGAAAGCACTACTAAAAGAACAAGAACTATTAGGAACAAAAAGGGAAGCGGATCTATTCATATACACACTTATTTCGAAAATATTTTATAAAAGGAATTTTCAAACTGGGTTCTGTATAATTTTCTTGTGGTTTTAGTCTTTCAAAGGGAAAAGGGGAAATAGTTAACCCGTTTTTTTCTTTTTGTTTTTAGGACCACAGCAAAGTCTGTGCTGGGGGTCATCGAGTACATTTTTAATTTTTTTGAATATGGAACCAAAAATTCAGAACTATCGGGAAAAAAATCTTAACACCCGGTCAGGGGGAAAAAAAAAAGCATTAAAAAAATTTTTTTTAAAGCTCGTCGATGATCAAACAGCTCTCTCTGGTTTTCACCATTTTTGCGGGTTTTTTTGGTTCAGAGATATATGCGATTTTTAATATCTTAAAAAACTTTTTAAAATATGCGGAAATTAAACAAAATGATTCCAAAAAATTTTTTGGGTGGCTTACAAGGCAACAAGAAGCAAAATATGTTTTGTCGTTTTTTTTGGGTTTTCTATGCTTATTAATAATTATACAAAAACAAAAATATTAGTATTGAAAAAAGGGGTTTTAAAGTTCGTGTTTTCCTTTCTAACGAGGTCAATAAATTCCTTCTTTGTGTTATATTACTTTCCCACTAATTTTTTTTAAACAAAATTTTTCGTAGCCTAAAAATCTCTGAAAGGGGATGTCAGGGGACTTTTTGTAATCCTGGATGCCAAGTGGCTTTTCCCCTTTAAGGGCGGAAAATCCACCTCCAACTTTTTTTAAACCCATATGTTTATTATGTTTAAAATAATGCCCCCAATTTTGGAATTTTATTGTTAAAAAATTAGCCTCTAAGGTTAGGACTTGTTGGAAAGGTGCTCAACATCACGGGTTTATGAAATTTTGTGTTAAATAGCCTGACTAACGGGTTGGGGTGGGTTTATTGGGTTCCCCCTAAATTTAAATATCTTGATGAATTATCCTCCAAACAACCCTTCGGGTGGGGATTACTATGCCCCTGATAAAGCGCTTTTACCCCATGAAGTGCAGCGTCTTCGACTCCTCATAAAACTTAAACCCTTTCTTTTCCCAGGCATGGATGTCGTTAAAAACACCATCCCAATGTGTGCCCATGGGGGTGCCTTGATGCCAGTGAAGGGCTCTGATCAAGGGGTTTTCCCTTTTCCTTTCCTTGCAGTGAAACCCATTCCTTTAGCGAAGCCCTTGGTTTTTCCTTCTCTAATTTTAATAAAAAAAGTCCTAAAGTGGCCCATGGTGTTTTCCCCCATTGTGAGTGTCGCATGGCTGACTTCCCCCATGTGTGTGTCCCTGGTGACTTCCCACCATTTTAGTGTGCTGGTATTCCCCCTTTTGTAGTGTCGATGGCTGACTTCCACCATGTGTAGTGTCCTGACGCTTCCCCCGTGTAGTGTCCTGGCTGACTTCCCACCATGTGTAGTGTCCATGGCTGACTTCCCCCCATGTGTGTGTCGCATGGCTGACTTACCTGTGTGTGTCGCATCTGACTTCCCCCCATGTGTGTGACCTGCTGACCCCACCATGTAGTGCGCGGTGATTCCCCCCTTGGGAAAAGGAATTTTTTGTGGTGGGTTTTTGATTTGCTTCCAACTTGGTTTTGCACATGATTACTTTTTAGTGACCATGTTTATTTTTCCCCCTTTGTGACACAAGAGTTTCTTTCCCGATGTAGTGACCTGAGTTACTTTCCCCCCGTGTAGTGACACATGGATTTCCCCCGGGTTTTAAATGAGTTACTTTCCACGTGGGGGGCAATGAATTACTTTCCCACGTATGTGACCTGGTTTTTTATTTAAAAAGGGTTTCTTTCCCCCGTATAGTGACAAAGAGTTACTTTTCCCCCGTGTAGTGACACATGAGTTACTTTCCCCGGTAGTGATACATGATTTACTTTCCCTTAGTGACACATGAGTTATTTCCCCAATTTAAGTGAACATGAGTTATTTCCACTTTTAGTGACACATGATTTACCCAACTTTTGGTGACAGATTCCCCACGTTATGCCTGATTACCCCCGGTGGCCGAGTTATTTTTCCCCGTGTAGTGACAATGAGTTATTTTCCCCCGTGGGTGACACATGAGTTACTTTCCAGGGGGGTTGCACGAGTTATTTTCCCACGTGGTGACAAATGAGTTATTTTCCCCGGGTGACACATAGTTACTTTCCACGGGGGAGTGACACGAGTTCCCACTTTGGGTGAAAATTGTTTTTTCCCCACGTGGTGACACATTTACTTTCCACGTGTAGTGACACATGAGTTATTTTCCCCAAATGTAGTGAAAATGAATTATTTTCCCACGTGTGTGACAATGAGTTACTTTCCCGTTTGTGACACATGAGTTATTTCCCCACGTTTATGACACAGAGTTATTTTCCCAACGTTTAGTGACACATGATTACTTTCCACGTTTGGACACATGAGTTATTTTCCCAACCCTTTGCACTGGTTTTTTCCCCCTTTTGGAAATGATTCTTTCCACGTAGTGCCATGCTTTTTCCCCCACGGTGTGCACTGAATTTTTTCCCAGTGAGTACACATGGTTCTTTCCCACAGTGAAAATGAGTTCTTTCCCGTTTAGTGACACATGAGTTACTTTCCAACGTTTATGACACATGAGTTATTTTCCCCACGTTTAGTGAATATTATTTCCCCCACGTTTATGCCTGGTTCTTTCCCAGTGTAGTGACACTGATTATTTCCCACGTGTGTGAAAATGAATTACTTTTCCACGTGTGTGACACATGGTTAT
Source organism: Cherax destructor (assembly GCA_009830355.1). Lineage (NCBI taxonomy): Eukaryota > Metazoa > Arthropoda > Malacostraca > Decapoda > Parastacidae > Cherax > Cherax destructor. The sequence goes on along the minus strand of WNWK01018903.1, from coordinate 34,419 downwards.
TTTCCCCCGTTAAGTGACACATGAGTTTTTCCGTTTGTAAATGAGTTTTTTCCCAAGTTTGTGAAAGGGTTTCTTTACTTATACAAGATTACTTTCCCATGGGGACACGGTTTTTTCCCCCGTGAGTGACACATGAGTTACTTTCCACGTGGGGAAAATGAGTTATTTTCCCCCGGTTTTGGAAAATGAGTTATTTTCCCCAGTGTGTGAAAAATGAGTTACTTTCCCACGTGGTGACACATGAGTTATTTTCCCCACGTGGGTGACACGAGTTACTTTCCCGTGTGTGACACATGAGTTACTTTCCACGTGGGTGACACGAGTTACTTTCCCCGTGTGTGACACATATGTTTTCCCGTGGGTGACACATGAGTTCTTTCCCATTAGTGACCTGGTTTTTTCCCCAAGAGTGAAGAATTCTTTTATTAGTGACACAATTTTTTCCCCGTTTGGGACACAGGGTTTCCCCCACGTTTAGTGACACTGGTTCTTTCCAAGTTTAACCAGGTTTTTTCCCACGTTTAGTGACACATGAGTTACTTTCCAACGTTTAGTAAAGGTTTCCCCACGTTTGTACACATGAGTTACTTTCCACGTGTAGTGAAAATGATTATTTCCCCACGTGTAGTGACACATGTTCTTTACACGTGTGACACATGAGTTACTTTCCACTTTTGTGACACATGAGTTACTTTCCCGTTTAGTGACCAAGTTCCCAACTTTGTCTGATTACTTTCCACGTTTAAACTGGTTTTTTCCAACGTTTAGTACGCGGTTATTTTCCACGTTTAGTGACACATGAGTTATTTTTCCCACGGTAGTGAAAATGTTTACTTTCCCAGTGGTGACACATGTTACTTTTCCACTTAGGACAATGGTTATTTTCCCCACGTTTGTGCCAGGTTTTTTCCCCCTTTTGGCCCTGGTTATTTTCCAACGTTTATAAAATTTATTTATTTTCCCCCTTTTAGTAAAATGAGTTACTCTCCAAGAGTAAAATGAGTTATTTTCCCCACTTTTAGTGACACATGAGTTACTTTCCCACGTGTGGACACATGATTTCTTTCCCACATGTAGTGAAACATGAATTACTTTTCACGTGTGTGACACGATTTACTTTCCACGTTTAGTGACACATGAGTTATTTTCCCCACGTTTAGTGAAAATGAGTTACTTTCCAACGTTTAGTAAACATTTACTTTCCCACGTTTAGTGAAAATGAGTTATTTTCCAACGTTTGTGACACATGAGTTATTTTCCCCACGTGTGTGACACATGAGTTATTTTCCCCACGTGTGTGACACATAATTATTTTTCCACGTGTGTGACACATGGTTATTTCCCCACGTTTTGACACATGATTCCCCACGTTTAGTGACACATATTACTTTCAACTTTTGTGACCTAGTTTTTCCACGTTTGTGACACATGAGTTATTTTCCCAACGTTTAGTGACGCATGAGTTATTTTCCCCAGGGGTTTGACACATGAGTTCCCCACGTATGACACGTGACTTACTTTCCCACGTGTAGTGAAAATGAATTATTTTCCCCGTGTAGTAACATGAGTTTTTTCCCACGTTTAGTGACACATGGTTATTTCCCCCACGTTTGTGACACATGAGTTATTTTCCCAACGTTTATGACACATGAGTTATTTTCCCCACTTTTAGTGACACATGAGTTACTTTCAACGTTTAGTGAAAATGGTTAATTTCCCGTTTAGGACGGGTTTTTGTGTGTGACCCTTTTTCCCACATGTGTGAAACATGAATTATTTTCCCCGGGTTAGTGACACATGATTTTTCCCACGTTTAGTGACACGGATTTCCCACGTTTATGAACATGAGTTATTTTCCCAAACGTTTAGTGACACAGGTTCCCCACGTTTAGTGACACATGAGTTACTTTCCAACTTTAAAGTAACTGAGTTATTTTCCCCACTGTTGCTGAGTTTTTCCCACGTGTAGTGACACATGAGTTTTTTCCACGGTATGAACATGAGTTACTTTCCCACGTGTAGTGACACATGAATTACTTAGGTGAGGAGCAGCAGGTGGCGGCATTGTGTCTAGTGGGCCCATTTCCTAGTGGAAGTAGGTCATCCCCAAGAGCTGAGCGTCAGTAGTAACCCTTTTAAATTACCTCATCTTCAACCTTATCGTCTGTTTTTTTGTCCCCTATTGTATTAAATAAAATTTTGAAAACTTTTACAAAATAAAACACCCAGTTGTTAATGATTAATCCTTCATCTCTTCGGTTTTATCAAATTATTACAGGATTAGATTTTTTGTCATGTTTACAATGTGCTGTCACTCATTCTGTTTATTTTTGTTTTTTAAGACTATTTATCTCTTAAATCAATTCCAATTTTTCATAAAAAAAGGGGGAAAAATTATTTAAAAAATTAATTTTTTTAGGTAATATCTTTATAAGAAATGTAAAAATTTCCATAATTTTCACAAAAATGATTGAAAGGTACACTAAAATATTATTTAAAGTTTAATCTATACATTTACAGGAAAACCAATATAATTTAGAGTTTTTTCAAAGCAGATATCAAGCATTCATCAATGATGAAATACTTGTTATTCCCACAGACATCACATTTACAATCTTATACATGGATTCTCTTCACATCTCATCACCCTTTTTTCTCCCACTTCCCCTCTTTCCATTACAGAAATTTAGACTTTTTTTAAAAAACTAATAGAGAATTTATCACTAAGACTAAAAATATTTAAGATAATTTACATACATTAAACACACTGATAAATTTGGGAAAACTCTGTAAATTCTTTGAAAGTTTTAAAAATCTTCCCGGTGCCCTAATAATAATATCTGTCCAGGTGCACGTAATAATATCTGTCCAGGTGCCCTTTAATAATATCTGTCCAGGTGCAGTTTAAAATATCTTCCCGGTGAGATTTAAAAATACTTCCGGGCACGTTTTTAAATTTTGGTGCCCTATTAATAATATCTGTCCAGGTGCCATTAATAAAACTTCCGGTGCAAATTTAAAAATATCTTCCAGGGGCATATTAATAATATCTGTCCAGGTGCCCTATTAATAATATCCGTAGGGGTATTAATAAAATAACACATATCCCCTCACAATAAAATTTTAACCAATTCTAAAGTGTTCCCCTTATTATGATAATTTTCCTCTCCTTCTCCCCATCATATTCTTCCTTGGTGAAAGCCTACTCTTTTCCCCGTCTGTCTAGAGTTGGTTTCGCCAGGGCGATGCCAATGAAGATGGGTCCCAATCTTTTTTTTTCATAATGGAAAACCAGTTTTTCCCTTCAGCAAAGCTGTAGCAGAGAAACTGTTTACTGGGGCAGGTTTGGGAAAAAAAAACCTAAATTCTCCCCAGAGGGCATCAAAGTGCTATTAGTTAGTTGTGTTTTATAAGTTTACACCTATTAAGATTGTAATTTAGATCTTAATTTTATAAAATGACTAAGCCACCCATTTCTCCAACTGTAGGCCCCCTTTTGGAACTACGGGCCTAGAGCTTTAAAATTTGACCCCTTTGGTTTTTTAACACCCGTGCTTATGTCTTTAAAGAAGATAAAAATTATTTAATTTGTAATTTACCGGGATCTTGCTCTATATTAAGCTCACCAAATTATCAGATGTGGCGGGAATTTTTTTGAAAGCGCTGGACTAAGGAATTTCTATCATATACCAGGGTACATCAGATAACAACCAACCCCCAAGTTAGCCCTGTCCCGGGAGCACTCGGGGAATTGAAAAATACCTTAGCAGTGTTAAGATCTGCATAATTTCCAGCACACAGGTTTTTAACCAACTTCCCTGTGAGATAGCTGTGGGTGTGTTTTTTTTTTATAAGCATGCCCAAAACAAATACATCGCTCACTATACATCTGTCTCCCATAATGGTTTTTTTTTCCCAGTAATATTAGTTGAAATCTATGTATTTTTCACAAGCCCAGTCAGAAAGGACAAGCCAAAAAGGGGTTGATGGTTGGCTTTATCGTGGACATTTGGTGTAGTCGATAGGCTTCAAACAACTATCATTATGGAAACTTTATTTAAGCTGTCAAATTAAATGTACACAACTGAAAGTGAAAACTAAGGTTTTTTTTTAATAAACCCGACCAACGGTGAAAGTTTCGCCGACCCAAAAAGCATTCTCCAGTTTTTTTCTGGCCCAACGATTCCAAGTTTCATTTTAAACGTAAAATTTTTAAATTTACCATTATGGACATGGGATATCACCCGTTTAAAAAAAAATTATCATCATTAATATTTTGGGTCAGACGCAACATTCTTCAATAATAGAATATAAAAGACCATCACGATTTAAAACTGGCAAAATAAGCTTTCCTGCTAAAAGAATAATTTTGTTTCTGGAAACCCATCGATGGAAAATAATTGAAGCTGATCAGAAGAGACATTCTCCATTATAGAAACCCATGATTCCAGGTTTTTAAATTTTATAAATTTTGAACCATATGGAAACAAACAAAATTTTGGATACTATCCTGGGCCCGGAAACGCTCCCATTAAATATCAAAGCCGTTCAGGAAGGTAATCAAAATTTATTTAACATTTTTAAAAGGGAAAAAAACCAACACAGATGAAATGTAAAATTTTTCATCTGCCCCAAAAAATTTTCCCCCCCGAGGACCCGAAATAAATTTTTTTTTTTTTTTTGAACGTTTAAAAACGTACGGGGGGTTTTGGGGAAATTTTTTATCCTTGACGATGAGGAATTAAATTCATTGCATTAGTCATCGGCCACCTCATGTCCCCAATTTTTCCCAAAAAAAAGTGACCCTAGTGACTGATAATCTTTTTAAATTTTAGAGCCGGGGGGTGAGGCCTTTCGAGCATGACAAAATAAAAAAAACAAGCGGGGGGAAAATTAAAAAAAAAAAAGGGGAAAAAACTACCCCAAAAACCCCAAAATTTTTCCCTTTCCCGGGGTGCCAAAATTTTCATGGTTTGGGGAGACTGTGTAAAAACCTGCCAGCAGTGGTTTTGGGAAAAAAAAAAATGAATTTGAAAATTTTGGGGAAATTTTTTTGAAAAAATTTTTCCCCCAAAAAGGGGGAAATAAAAAAAAGGGGAAAAGGGGGGAAAGGTAAAAAGCCCCTGGGCCACCCGAGGACCCAATTGAAAAACAGAAAGGGGCCAAACCCATTTCCCCCCGCTTATTTTTTCTTTTACAAGATTGGGGACTAAAAAATCGATGACCGGGGGGCTGATTCCTAAAACTCCCCCCTCCTTACAATTTTTGCTTTTTTTGACTGATAAATGTGTGGCAAACTTTTTTTAAAAAAATTTCCCAAAAATTCCCTTAATGGTCTTAATTTCCAACTTGTGGGGTTTTCAAAACCATTTGTCACAACAAAAAAACACTGGAACACGGGGAAAAAAAATGAAGAAAGGTTTCCCTGGTTTATGAACACAAAACAGGTTTCCAGAGTCCCAGAAAAAAGGGTTTTCATGGTGCAGGGTGCTTTTACACTGAAAATAAGTTCCATTTTAAATTTAAAAACCGATATTCCTTTCCTATTTATTTAGAGACTAAGGGGCATTCTACTAATTATTTTTGGGAATTCAAAAATATCGAGGACCCCTGTTTCATTAATTGTTATCTGAGGAATTGGAGGGAAAATTTTTCGTTATCGAAACACAAAATCTTCATAAAATTAAAACTATCAAGGAAAGTAGTTGATGTGTGGGCAAGTCCCATGATATCCCAAAATTTATTAAATTTTAACGATTTTCGGTTTTTAAATAAAATTTTATGTTAAAATGGGGGATCCCGATTTTTTGGATGGAAAGCAAAATCTTTACAAATTTTTCCCCAAATTTAAATGTTATACCAAAAGGTTTGTTAATTGGGAATTCAAATGAAATAGAAACCCTTTTCCTTCAAAAACCCCAGACTTGGCCTGGATTTTTTGTTTAAAGATAGAATCCGGCGGGGCTTTTTAATAAGAGAAACTCTGACTCTTTTTTTTTATGGAAAAGGGTTACCAGATTCCCCGTCTCCTGACCCGAGGGAATAACCTTCGTGGAGCAGAGGTATAACATCTCCCTCAAAAATTTAAATGGACAGTGTCTGGGGGGTTTAAGTAATTTTTTCAAACATCCAAACCCGAAAATGGATTTCTCCTAAAGGGAAATTTACTAAAACTGGTGAGTAGGAGCTGGCCCGTTGGGTAAAGAAAGTGGTAGTACCTTTAAAGTTTTGTGATTATGTATTTGTTATTTTATATTTGTACACTTGAAAAACTAAGATTTTTTCAAAAATAACCAGAAAGTTTCCCCGACTTGAAAAACAATGAGGAAATTCATTAAAAACTGTCAACAATTCCCCGGTTTGGGAAAAACCCAAAGGATTTCATTGCCGGTATCAGGGCCCCAATTCCCCCTTTATAACCATTTTCTAGGGGAAGAACAAAAAAATAAACCCCATATCTGGGAAGAACCTAAACACCGAAGTTATGTTGAAAACTTGGAAGAATTTTTCAATTTGGTTTGCTCTTTTTCTATCCAGTCGGATTAAAAGGGTTTTTTTTAAGGGCCCTTGCCTTAAAATTAGAGCCTTCAGGAAGTTTTAAACCCGTCTTAAAATAAAGCAGAATTTTTTTTAATAGCATATCACTTGAGTCAAAAATGGCCCTCTGTTAACCTTTAAAAAAACTTAAGTAAAAATGTTCTTACAAACTAGGGCGAGATTCTGCCATTGCTGCTTTTTGCCATCATACAGACTGTGTAAGATGCTCTGGTTAATCCTTTGTGAACTTATCAGACGACACGACTAATCGCTGGAGAAACTCATGGACAAAGCAGCGGAAAATGAAAGAAAGGTAAAATTAAATTACTAACTCCAGTTCTTTCAAACTAGGAGACACAGTGATAGTATAGGATCATGTCCCTGGACACACCTTGAAAGCGCGTTTTGCGGGAGACATGAAGGTGGTGAGGTAGATCTCGGTTATAACCACACTGTACCTTGACGGTTCTGTGGATAATACATTTGATGGTAAAGTATTTCATATCGACCAGGTCAAATAATATCACTCAAATACTCATCTGCTCATGAAAGCCACGTTCCCTAATGTTCTCACAGGTGTGACACCTGAACCGGATTCGTTGCAGGAAGTCAGTAGTATGGAAGCGTGGTAAACAAATTCACAATTTCTTCTGAAACCTGAACAACTAATAACTGGCAGCCATCATTCCTACTCAAGACATACTGATATTGGTACTACTAAGTATTATAATTACTCTAACATTTATATATTATGTTTAATACAGTGTGTGTTCATAGGAGATGCGGAAAGGGATAAAAAAACAATTCTGGAGAACGACTTTACTGAAGAATCCTCCAGTACTGCCCAAGGTTCTTCCTGAATCCTGGTAAAAAAAAAAAACAGATGATGGTGTGAAGCTCTGTACAGGGCTTCGGGCAGCATGATATTTGTTCTTCAATTCTGTTGTCTCCAGAATCTATTAAGGACCCGTGTGGCCTACCAACAAGATTTGCTACACTGAAGTACGCGGAAATCCTAAATAAATTAAATTGACTGTGGAAATCTACCATGCAGATAAATTCATCAAACATAAGACTACTATTATATGTGTTTTAGAAAACCGACAAGTTACCGATTGAGACACTTTAGCAATACTTGGGTATTGCATAGCCAGTGGCTTCAGCCTTAAAGATAGTCAAGTGTTTCATAAGCGTCCCATTCAGCAACTAGTCTGTTTACTAAATCATTTATATAATAATATCTGTCTGACACAGCAACATCTTGAAATCTCGATACAGAGAATTCTTCAACGCTTACCTAACCTATAGGCATAACCTACTTCCACTAACGAATTTTGTTCACCAGTGACGCCTTCTGCAGCTGCTTCACTTCATCTCTCTGCAGTATATAAGCCCATCCTCCATGCATATGCTGTACTTTTATTAAGATGGATGGACTGTATCCGTCATTTCCAGGACGAGGGACTAGTTACCTCACATTTCTTATCTTACACCTTACTTCTCTGCACTGGACTGACGAAGCTACCAGGGATCAGTCTGCCTCTAAAATGCGGTTAACACCTGTTTTTAGTATTTGTAGTACTGCATAACTTTATAAAGTCTTGTATTCATTTGTGTTGTATAAAAAATAATTTATCATTATCAGAAGTGGATTATTATTTTGCTTTCTCTAATTTTCAAGAATTTGTACCATATGACTTACAATTACTCGCTTACTATTATTAATAATACATAGTAATATAATATCTTTATTTCTACAAGTACATGTACATGGTATACAGGCCTAGCTGGCATTAATGACATACTATTTTATAGAAAGTCACTTGTTATGCAGAGCATTTCAGACAAATTAAGTCAATTATGTCCCAGGATGCGACCCATACCAGTCGACTAACACCCAGGTAACCATTTTACTGATAGGTGAACATGGACAGCGGGTGTCCTAAGGAAATACGTCCTAATGTTTTCACTCGTGTGAGGTGAGTGCGCTACCAATCGAACTACGGGTAACAATCTATTTCATAAGTGCAGGTAACACCTTTACATTGTATTATAAGGCACTTTATCATAACCAGTTTTGTCTTTATTTCTTTTAGCATATTTCAATTATATTTTTAGTTTATTAGTTACATTTTAATTTACATATTAAATTTTTATGATGCAATTTTTCATTTTTTGTTTTACTATATATCTTTCTTAGATTTTATCAAAGATATTACCATTTTGCTTTCTGTAGGTGTTTCACATGAATACTAATATAGATACAGAGCTGAACTTTCAGACCTTTATAATAATCAGTTTACAACAAACTTCGACTGTCAATATTACACAACTAGCCAAACACACTTTTCAGTAACAACAAGAATATCTCAGCATTCACCTTCATCAGTAGATCACTATGTAAACACAACGTTAGATCACTATGTAAACACAACGTTAGATCACTATGTAAACACAACGTTAGATCACTATGTAAACACAACGTTAGATCACTATGTAAACACAACGCTAGATCACTATGTAAACACAACGTTAGATCACTATGTAAACACAACGTTAGATCACTATGTAAATACAACGTTAGATCACTATGTAAACACAACGTTAGATCACTATGTAAACACAACGCTAGATCACTATGTAAACACAACGTTAGATCACTATGTAAACACAACGCTAGATCACTATGTAAACACAACGTTAGATCACTATGTAAACACAACGTTAGATCACTATGTAAACACAACAGTAGATCACTATGTAAACACAACAGTAGATCACTATGTAAACACAACAGTAGATCACTATGTAAACACAACAGTAGATCACTATGTAAACACAACGTTAGATCACTATGTAAACACAACAGTAGATCACTATGTAAACACCATAATGACATCACAGCACTCCTTGGCTCACTAAATAATCTTAAAGTCCTAATCATAAATAATAAACTGAACAAGCATCACTTAATTGCTGATGACTTTAACATCAATCTCATCCAGACATAAATTCTTTAATATTGCAAACCCGCTAAATTCACTTTCCACTTAGAAAGTTAAGTTCATGTGGTCGGAGTCTTTACAAATATAAAGAGGCTCTTGTGTGCGGTTCCTTCACTCATTTCAGCGAATTATGCAAAACAATTTGCAATAATGGTTGATGCTGGTAGTCACAAGTCGAAGCTGCAGTAGCCAGGATAAGGGTCCTAGAAGATGAGGTAAACAGACTGAAGTGGGTTACAGGGGTACTGACCAGAGAAGACCCAGCATCTGAAGCTGGTACACCCCTACTGAACGAGGGGCCCAACGCGAAGCAAAGAGATATAACTTACGCTAAGGCCCTATCAGACTACCAAGCAGGGCCAAGGAGTGAAGGGGGAGATCAGCTGGGTGCAGGTGGAGAGGGGGATAGGTCAAATGCATAGGCATGACCATGCCACCAAGTGCTACAGGAAAAAATAAGGGAGAAAATGGCCATGTACAGACAGGAACCAGAGTCACAGAGGGAAAGGCAATGGGAGGGAGGAAGGGCGAAGTCAGTGTTTATTCATGGGCTCCAGGAGAGCGAGGGAAGGACACACTGAAAGACGGCAGGCAGAAAAAGAGGAGATTGAGAACATCACAGAAATAGGTGAAGAGGACATGTCCGAGATTGTAAATTTTCAGAGAATACGGGGATACGTGAAGGGGAGAAAACGACCAATCAAGCTGATTTTCAAGACAGAAACAGTGCGGGACAGGATCCTCCAAGAGAAACCACGGTTGAAGGAATCGGCAGAATACAAGAGGGATTCCTAAACCGAGACAGAACAAAAACAGAATGAGAGCAGCTGAGGGAGAGGACACAAAAGTGAAGGGAGCTAGAGGAGAGACAAGGACAGAATCAGCAGAGGACAACCAGATCAGGGCAGAGCAACAAGAGCAAGCGCACATAGAACCATCCTAAGAACCCCACAACCAATCACACTATCCCAACACAAACCACAATCCCCCACCCAACACTATGCTATAGAATCCCGCAGTACACTGCTAGGTCCCCCACCCCACAGACCCCCAAAACACAGTGTTGGAAAGGAAACTGAAGGTATGGTACACCAACGCTGATGGAATAACAAATAAGTGGGTGGAGTGGCACGAAATAGTCAAAGAGTCATCACCGGAGATCATAGCTCTCACAGAAAAACTTACAGGTATGATAACAGATGCCATCTTTCCAACAGGGATATCAGATCCTGAGGAAAGACAGAGGGAACAGAGGGGTGGAGGAGTGGCCTGCTGATCAAAACCGATGGGATTTTGATGAGCTGGAGAGAGGAGACAGAGGAGAGGCAAGAGATTACATAGTAGGAACGCTTCAGTCTGGAGGTCCCAAGGTGGTAATTGCAGTGATGCATAACCCACCACAGAACAGCAGGAGGCCAAGACAAGAGTATGATGAGAGTAACAAAGTGATGGATGACACACTGGCTGAAGTGGCCAGAAGAGCTCATGCGAGCTACTGATCATGGGTGACTTCAACCACAAGGAAATCGATTGGGAAAACTTGGAGCCACATGGGAGCCAAGAAACGTGGAGGGCTAAGATGATGGAGGTGGAACTGGAGAGGATGAACCAGAGAGACTGGACCTAATATGCACCTTGAGTAGTGCAGATATTAAGGACATCACATATGAAATACCCTTTGGGGCCAGTGATCATGTGGTTTTAAGCTTCGAATACACAGTAGAGTTACAAGTGGAAGGGGAAGCAGGAAGGGCTGGACGAATGAAGCCAAACTACAAGAAAGGGGACTACGTGGGCATGATGAACTTCCTTAATGGGGTTCAGTGGAACAGAGAACTGGCAGGGGAAGTCAGTAAACGAGATGATGGAATATGTGACAACAATATGCAAGGAAGCTGAGGAGAGGTTTGTACCCAAGGGTAACAGGAATAATGAAAAAGCCAGGATGAGCCCGTGGTTCACCCAAAGGTGCAGGGAGGCCAAAACCAAGTGTGATAGGGAATGGAAGAAGTATAGAAGGCAAAGGAGCCAGGAGAATAAGGTGAGCAGTCATAGAGCCAGAAACGAATATTCACAGGTAAGAAGGGAGGCCCAACGACAATATGAAAATGACATACCAGCGAAAGCCAAATCTGACCCAAAGCTGTTGTACAGCCACATCAGGAGGCTGATCAGGCAAAGGAAGGAAGGAGGAGAGATCCCAAGAAACGACCGCAACGTATGTGAGGAACTCAACATGAGTTTCAAAGAAGTGTTCACAGAGGAGACAGAAGGGACTTCAGAAAGACGGAGAGGTGGGGTACACCACCAAGTGCTGGACACAATACAAGCAACCGAGGAACAAGTGAAGAGGCTGCTCAGTGAGCTAGATACCTCAAAGGCGATGGGGCCGGGCAACATCTCTCCATGGGTCCTGAGAGAGGGAGCTGAGGCGCTATGTGTACCACTAACAACAATATTCAACACATCTATCGAAACAGGGAGATTACCTGAGGTATGGAAGACAGCAAATGTAGTCACAATTTTTAAGAAGGGAGACAGACATGAGGCACTAAACTACAGACCCAGTGTCACTGACATGTATAGTATGCAAAGTCATGAGAAGATTATCAGAAGAGTGGTGGAACACCTAGAAAGGAATGAGCTTATCAATGACGGCCAACACGGTTTCAGGGACGGGAAATCCTGTGTCACAAACCTACTGGAGTTCTATGACAGGGTGACAGCAGCAAGACAAGAGAGAGAGAGAGAGGGTGGGTAGAATGTATTTTCTTGGACTGTAGGAAGGCGTTTGACACAATTCCACACAAGAGATTAGTGCAAAAGCTGGAGGACCAGGCAGGGATAACAGGAAGGCACTCCAATGGATCAGGGAATACCTGTCAGGAAGACAGCAGCGAGTCATGGTACGTGGCGAGGTGTCAGAGTGGGCGCCGGTGACGAGTGGGGTTCCGCAGGGGTCAGTCCTAGGACCGGAGCTGTTTCTGGTATTTGTGAACTACATGACGGAAGGAACAGACTCCGAAGTGTCCCTGTTTGCAGATGATGTGAAGTTGATGATAATTCAATCGGTCGAGGACCAGGCAGAACTACAAAGTGATCTGGACAGGCTGCAAGCTTGGTCCAGCAATTGGCTCCTGGAGTTCAACCCCACCAAGTGCAAAGTCATGAAGATTGTGGAAGGGCAAAGAAGACCGCAGACGGAGTACAGTCTAGGGGGCCAGAGACTACAAACCTCAATCAAGGAAAAAGATCTTGGGGTGAGTATAACACCAGGCACATCTCCTGAGGCGCACATCAACCAAATAACTGCTGCAGCATATGGGCGCTTAGCAAACCTAAGAACAGCATTCAGACATCTTAATAAGGAATCGTTCAGGACTCTGTACACTGTGTACGTTAGACCCATATTGGAGTATGCAGCACCAGTTTGGAACCCACACCTAGCCAAGCACGTAAAGAAGCTAGAGAAAGTGCAAAGGTTTGCAACAAGACTAGTGCCGGAGCTGAGGGGTATGTCCTACGAGGAGAGGTTAAGGGAAATCGACCTGACTTGAGGTGTATAAATGGAAAACAGGAATAAATAAAGGTGATGTAAATAGCGTGCTAAAAATATCTAGTATTGACAGGACTCGCAGCAATGCCTTTAAGTTGGATAAATTCAGATTTAGGAAGGATATAGGAAAGCATTGGTTTGGTAATAGAGTTGTCGATGAGTGGAACAAACTCCCGAGTACAGTTATAGAGGCTAAAACATTGTGTAGTTTTAAAAATGGGCTGGATAAATATATGAGTGGGTGCGGGTGGGTGTGAGTTGGACCTGACTAGTTTGTGCTACTAGGTCAGATGCCGTGCTCCTTCCTTAAGTGGATGTAACCTGACCTGGCTGGGTCGGGGCATTGGCTTAAGCCGGTGGGAGTCTTGACCTGCCTCGCATGGGCCAGTAGGCCTGCTGCAGTGTTCCTTCTTTCTTATGTTCTTATGTTCTTATGTTCTGACGACACTGGAGTGGAACAGAGAACATAGGAAGGGGGGGGGACATGATAACGACATATAAAATATTGAGAGGAATTGACAAGGTGGACAGAGACAGAATGTTCCAGAGATGGGACACAGCAACAAGGGACACAGTTGGAAGTTGAAGACTCAGATGAATCACAGGATGTTAGGAAGTATTTCTTCAGTCACAGAGTGGTCGGGAAGTGGAATAGTTTGGGAAGCGATGTAGAGGAGGCAGGTTCCATTCATAGCTTTAAGAAGAGGTATGATAAAGCTCATGGCGCAGGGAGAGAGACCCAGAGCGGCCAGTAAGAGGCGGGGCCAGGAGCTATGAGTCGACTCCTGCAACCACAACTAGGTGAGTACAACTAGGTGAGTACACCCAACACACACACACACACATACTGACACACAATGAAAATGATGTGTCAACAAAAGCCAAATTTGACAGGAAAGTTTCCAGCAAACCAAGACAGTAAAGTACACCAGCAAGTACTGGACACACTACATGCAACCGAGAAGGAGGTGAAGAAACTGGTATGTAAATTAGATACATCGAAGGCTGTGGGACAAGATAATATCTCCCCATGGGTCTTGAGAGATGGAGTAGAGGCACTATGTGTGCAGCTAACAAAATATACAAATTCATTGAAAGAGGGCAACTACCAGAGGTGATGAAGACAGCAAATGTAGTCCCCATTTTCAAGAAAAGAGACAGACAGACAGCATTAAACTCCAGACCAGTGTCACTGAAATGCATAGTATGTAAAGATATGGAGAAGATTATCAGGAGAACAGTGGTGGAATGGGCTTATACATGACAATCAGCAAGGCTTTGTGGATGAAAAATCCTGTCACAAACATACTAGAGTTCTGCGACAAGGTAACAGAAGTAAGACAGGTGAGAGAGGAATGGGTAGATTGCATTTTATTCTACTGTAAGAAGACTTTTGACACAGTAATGCACAAGAGACTGGTTCAAAAGAAAGAGGTGTAGGCGGGAATAATAAAGAAAACCACCATAATGGCTCATGGAATACATGACTGGAAGGAAACAACGAGTGATGGTAAGTGACGAGAGGTCAAAGTGGGAACATGTGTCGAGTGGGGTTCCACAAGGGCCAGTCTTATGGCCGGTGTGTGAATGACATGACAGAAGGAAAAATTCAGAGGTGTCTCTGTTCGCAGACAACGTGAAACTAGTGAGAAGAATACAAACAGATGAGGAGAAGGAAAATTGCAAAAAGGCATCTGGATAGCACACAAGCCTGGTCAGAAAATGACTCCTTGAGTTTAACCCCAACAAGTGAAAGTTATAATGTTTGGGGAAGGTCAAAGGCTGCAAATCTCGCTCAAGGAAAAATATCATGGGGTGAGTATTAAACTGAGCACATCCCCTGAGGCAAATATGAACCAAATAACTGCTGCAGCATATGGGCACCTGGCAAACCTATGAACAGTGTTTCGACATCTTAATAAGGAGTCATTCACGGCACTGTGCTCGTGTATGTCAGGCCAGGCAGCACCAGTATGGAACCTACACCTGATCAAGCATGTCAAGGAAAATAGAGAAAGTGCAAAGGTTTGCAACCAGAGTGAACCCAGGGTTTACCCAGAGGTGTTGAGAGACCAAAGCCAAGTGTGTTAGAGCATGGGAAAAGTAAAGAAGGCAAACATGCATTGATATGCATGGGTAAGAAGGAAGGTCCAGCAGTAATATGGAAATGACATATCATCTAAAATCTTACCCAAAGTTGTTATATAGCCACATTGGGAGGAAAAAAAACAGTCAAGGACCAGGTAATCAGGCTGAAGAAGGAACGAGGGGAGCTCGAAAGGAAGGACCAGGAGTTAGGAAGAGCTCAGAATGAGATTGAGCAAAGATTCTCAAAGGAGACAGAAATGCTTTCAGAAAACCAAGCCAGTTTACACCAGCAAGTTTTGGAAACAAACACCCAACTGGGAAGTGGTAAAAAACTGCTATATGAGTTAGATACATTGAAGGCGGTGGGGCAGATAATATATCTCCATGGGTCCTGAGAGAGGAAGCAAAGGCAATGAATATGCTATTAGCATCACTCGTCATCAAGTCTATCGAAACAAGGCATCTGCCAGAACAGTAAAAGGGGGCAAACAAATATAGTATCATTTTTTAAGAACAGACAACATTAAACTACAGATCATGTCAATGACATGTACAGTATGAAACTCATGGAAAAGATATCAGAAGAAGGAGAGAGAGGGATAGGTGTTACGCAGTAAAAATATTTATAAAAACGTCCCATACAATGTCATAGTTCCGAGTTTGTACTGAAACGAGACGCGTTTTTTCCCTGTCAAGGCAGAGGGCTAACACAGGAGCAGATGAGGTGTTGGAGAGTTAGTACGAGACGGTGGTGGTGAGGGGATGAAGTCATCATGTTTGGGTAGTAGTGAGTAGGTAACTTTGTAAGTTTTTTTAGTGTTTTTGCCTGTTGGTAACTAGTCTACCATGCAGAAGTAAAGAGGATTTGGGGGGTTAGGGTCATGCAGCCTCCCGTTGATTAAATTATATTTTACCAACAGAGCAGTGTGCTAGTGAGTTAATGTAAACTGGAGTGTGGGGTTTTTTTTTGTAGTAGGTTATAAGTTGTATATAATTTACTTTAATATATAGACATATTTTTATATAAGTGAGTTTTTGTCCTTCCTTCCTAAATTAATATTGTTTAACATATAATTGTATGCTGGTCCTAGAGTTGATATGTTTTTTCAATGTAATTTAAATGCCCCTAGACAGCAGTTTAAAGCAGCCATTTAGGAGCCAGGACTTTTTTATTTAAGTTACGATACTGAAGTCGTAACAATGGGTTAATTCCTTTTTCTTGGACTGTAAGAGGCTTTGACACAGCTAGAGGAGCAGGCTGGATAACGGGAAAAAGCACTGCAGTGGAAGGAAGGAAACAACGGATGATGGTACGTGATGAGGTTTTGGGAAGGGGTGCACGTGTTGAGTGGGTTCTCCAAGGGTCTCCATAGGGCCAACGCTGTTTCGTATATGCAAATGCTATGGCAGAAGAGATATAGTCAGAGGTGCAACTGTTCGCAGATGACGAAACAATGAAGAATACAAGCGGACGACAACTAGGAAACCTTAGAGAAGCTGAAAATATTGAGAGATGTTTTACCGAAACTCCGATGTAAAATGAATCAGAGCATTTGTGTATACTATGTTTTGCTGTTACTGCTATTGTTGCTGTTCCCTCTTGCTGCTCACCCTTTTTGTTAAATTTTTATTTCTGTTTCTCTTGATGTTCATTGTATTTCACTTACTTCCCTTATTTATTTCTCCTCCTCCACCCCCCCTCGTCCCCTGTTTCCCCCTCCCCCTTTATTTCCATAGTTTTCTTTTTTCCCGTATCCTCGTTTATTCTTTTTTTCCCCTTTTTCCATGAACCCCTTTTCCCTTCCCCTTTTTCCCTCCACCTTTTTCCCCCCCCTCCCCGTTCACTCTGACACGGAGCAGCCAAAGAAGGTGTTTGTAGAGCCGAGATAAGGCACGATACCAGACAATCTTTGGGGGATAAAACAGGGGCAAAAAAGCCACACACACACACACACACAAACACACAAAACTAACTAACTAACTAAAAAATGGGAAAGAGAAAAATGAGACTAGGTTTATGCAGAAGAGAAAAGAAAGACAGATAATAAATGAATAATAACAGAATGAGATAGTCCAAAAATCATTCAACAAGAAAAACACAACCAAGCCCTAGATCTATCCCCCACCGTTCTTCCTCCAGAAACCTACCCACACCACCAATGCCCCCCTCGACCCTTTTTATCAGGCCTTTATCTCGCCAATTTTCCCACTGCAGCTCAGATTATCCTTTTACATTTAAGTCCCTTTAAAATTTTTTTTTTTATTTATCGCAATTGAATATGATAACTGTAGCAGACTAGACTAATAATTAAATAAGGAGTTTGGAAAGCAATAATATGGCCCACCCTTCAGGATCCTGTGCCTAAATCTGCACGCGAAAATCACTCATTACGAAAGTAAAACCGGCAGGAGATGCAACATCCCCAGTAAAAAGCGGGGGGCCCCAAAGAGAAGAACAAAATTTCAAGGATCCAAGACTGTTCAACTCCCTTTCCCAGCATCCCCCTCTTTTTCTCTCTTTTCACACACCCCTCTCTTTCTCTCCCTGTTGTCTATTTAAACTAAAATACACAAGCCTTCAGTTTCTGACGACGGTTCTGTTCAGGAATCGAATAGCCTCACATTTTTTTGATCATCGCCTGATTGATCAGAGCCCGGGGACGCAATTAGGAAGGGGAAAATCAAGCCTTCATCACTTATTTCGTTGAATGATCCTCAAATTTCGTTTTAGTAAGGAAATACTAGAATCAATATTATTATATTTTATATATAAATTTATTATATATATATATGTCGTGCCGATTTGGTAAAACTGGTCAAAGCAAGAACTCTCTAAAATTAAGTCCTTTCTAAAATTTTCTTATACGTTTAAAATATATTTTTTCATTTATGTTAATGTAAAATTTATAATTTTGTACCAAAAGAAACTTTGAAAACCCACCTAACCTTATTACAACAAGCGCAATTAATTTACCTAACCAAAATAAATATATTTTAGATACGTTAAAATTTAAATTTTAAAAATAAAAAAAAACACAATGAAATATATTTTTTATGTTCAGAATGATTTTGGCGAAATTATTGCATACAAAATTTTCACTTGTCTATATGGCAAGGTGAGGTTCTATTTAAGCCAAAATCGCAAGTTTTACCTAATCGGCACGACATATATATATATATATATATATATATATATATATATATATATATATATATATATATATATATATATTGTGTGTGTGTGCAAAAGATCAATCTGGGCAAGATTATAATGCTCTATTTATTCATGTGAGAGTTTTTTTCCATCCAATTGATTTTTTAAAAAGCTGAGAAGGTTGTATCAAGCAAGTCCATGGTTGAGAGGAATATAATAGAATCATGTTTCATAAAAGTAGTTTTAAAAAAATATGAATATTTCTTTTTGGGTTTTTATAAATTGGATTCATTTATAATTAATAAAAATTTGGGGAAAATTTAAAGATAAATTGGGCTAACTTTTTAAATTTTTAGGAAGAGTTTCAGGTCCTTTCTTTTGTTCCCCTTCACAAGTCGTGGATGTTTTACTGTGGGGGTAGTCTTGCCCCTTTATGCCCTCTTGTCATGTTTCCTTTATAGTTCCTTGATAATTTAGTAGTCACGAAAAACGCTTGGAAATTTCTTTGTTCATAGTGGTTGTATTGCATATATATATATATATATATATATATATATATATATATATATATATATATATATATATATATATAATTTTATTAAAATTTAAAAATATATATATATATAATATTAAAATTAAAAAATATATATATATATATATATATATATATATATATATATATATATATATATATATATATTACAATTTCATGGAAAAAAATACAGAATTTTTTTTCGCTTTTTCTTTTTTAGAGTTTTTAGAGTTGTTTTCGCAAAGTTTGGGCAGATATTAAGGCTGATGAAGTAAACTCGTGAGCGAGCCTGGTGTGCTTGCCTGGTGTGCTTGCCTGGTGTGCTTGCCTGGTGTGCTTGCCTGGTGTGTTTGCCTGGTGTGTTGCCTGGTGTGTTCCCCGTCAATGAAAAAGGCTCACTGCCTGGGTTCGTTGGCTCCCATTAGCAGAACAGGGGATCAACCGTGTTGCATTGTTCTGCTCTGTCTGCAGCCCAATTTGAATGGATTTATAAATATACATGGCGTACCAAATATGCGTTTTATATATATATATATATATATATATATATATATATATATATATATATATATATATATATATATATATATTTTTTTTTTTCCTGTGGACTGTGTACCCCTTTTGATAAATATTTAGACAATAGTTAAAAACTGTAGTATTTTGTATTACGTTTTAAAGCTGACATATCTCATGTAAAGACAATTTTAACGAAATAGAGTAAAAGTGAATTTTCCAATGAGAGAATTCTCATATAGAAAAAATTAAAAGTATAGAGTTTTTCAACGATTATTTACATCCTGTATTCAATACAACAAAGAAAATATCTATTTAACATACGTTCAAAAGATAAACAGATATGTTAAATATGCAACGATTTTATTATTTTAGTGTAAATACTTTATCTTACTTATGAAATAAAACAATCTTCATTGCTAATTTTCATTGGAAATGAAATGTTAATACTTAAGTGTTGATAATGTTTTAAACTTAATTAACCTGGGGGTACTATTTGTTGTGTACCTGATTTATGCTTCAGTATAGCCAGCTTTAATATGATGACTGTCACTGCCTAGACCACGTTGTCAGTGCTCACGGTATGATCACTATGGACACGTTGTCAGTGCTCACTGTGATGACTGTCACTACCTAGACCACTTGTCTGTGCTCACTGTGATGACTGTCACTACCTAGACCACGTTGTCTGTGCTCACTGTGATGACTTTCACTACCTAGACCACGTTGTCGTGGTCACGGGGATGACTGTCACTACCTAGACCACGTTGTCTGTGCTCACGTGATGACTGTCACTACCTAGACCACGTTGTCAGTGGTCACGGTGATGACTTCACTACCTAGACCACGTTGTCAGTGCTCACTGTGAGGGCTGTCACTCCCCCAGACCACGTTGTCAGTGCTCACGGTGATGACTGTCACTACCTAGAACCACGTTGTCAGTGCTCACCGTGATGACTGTCACTACCTAGACCACGTTGTCAGTGCTCACGTGATGACGTCACACGACACGTTGTCGTGCTCACTGTGATGACTGTCACTACCTAGACCACGTTGTGCTCACTGTGATGACTGGTCACTAGACCGTCTGTGCTCACTGTGATGACTGTCATACCTAGACCACGTTGTCTGTGCTCACTGTGATGACTGTCACTACCTAGACCACGTTGTCAGTGCTCACTGTGATGACTGTCACTACCTAGACCACGTTGTCAGTGGTCACGGTGATGACTTCACTACCTAGACCACGTTGTCAGTGCTCACAGTGATGACTGTCACCACCTAGACCACGTTGTCGTGCTCACGGTGATGACTGTCACTACTTGACCACGTTGTCAGTGCTCACTGTGATGACTGTCACTACCTAGACCACGTTGTCAGGGGTCACGGTGATGACTTCACTACCAGACCACGTTGTCAGTGCTCACTGTGATGACTGTCATACCTAGACCACGTTGTCAGTGCTCACGGTGATGACTGTCACTACCTAGACCACGTTGTCAGTGCTCACTGTGATGACTGTCACTACCTAGACCACGTTGTCAGGGGCTCCCCGGTATGACGTACTACCAACCACTTTCAGTGCTACAGTGATGACTGCACCACCTGACCACTACAGTGCTACGTGATGACTCACCACCGGGACCACTCATCGTGCTACGTGATGACTGCACCACCGACCACTTTCGTGCTACGTGATGATTTCCCCACCTGGGACCACTTTCAGTGCTACGGTGATGATTTCACACTGAACATCATCAGTGTTACGGGATGACTAGCACCACCTTAGCCACATCATCAGTGCTGAAAGTGATGACTAACACCACCGGGGCCACTCAAGTAACTGGCTTGTTTATTCACCAGGTTCAGTAAGATGTACGGGTCGAAAATAAACACAAGTTGTAAAAATGATCCTTAAAAAAAAAAAAAAAAAAAAAGGGGGGGGGGGGGGGGGGGGGGGTCACTGTAAAAAATTCTGAAATTTTAAATCAGAAAAAAACCTTGCGAAATACCAACCCCGATGTAAATACTCGGGTACAAATCCACCTGCTGGTGTATATACGTAGATCTTCATCTGTTAACCTCCCGGGGTGTATACCTTTCGGTGTATGTATATACATACACATCCATCCACCTTCTAGTGTGCATACATACATTTACATCTATCCACCTCCCGGTGTATGTACACAGATTTACTATCCACTTCCCGGTGTATATTAACAGATTTACATATATCCACCTCTTGTTGTATGTTCACAGATTTACATCAATCCACCTCCCAATTTGTATCCGCAGATTTACACCTATCTACTTCCTGGGGTATATACACATATTTACAACTATTCACCTGCCAGTGTAGATACTGATATATCTCCAGGTATACACCTGCTTTGCAGCAGAGCTTGCTATATCGAGTTGTCTTCCTTGATAGCAACTTGCCATAGCCTTCTGAACCTGGAGTATACCTGTAGGTGGTTTCGGGGTAACGCCCCCGTGTCCCGGTCTGTGACCAGGCCTCGCGGTTGATCTGGACCTGATTAACTAGGCTTTTTGCTGCCCGCACGCAAACCAACGTACGAACTACAGACCGGTCAGGTACTGATTTTAGATGCCTGTCCAGCGCCTTCTTGAAGACAGCCAGGGGTCTATTGGTAATCCTCTTATGTATGCTGGGAGGCATACACTTAGTGAGTTGTCTCTTAGTGTACTCGTGGCATCCCTGCTTTTCATTGGGAAAATGTTGATCTCATGAGTGAGAGGGGTTGGAAATTCATGAGGAGAGGGTTGGATTTGAGGGGGACTCGCGCATGAGTGGGTAGAATTGTCAAAGCTTATTTCTTGGGTAGCATTGAAAATTGGGTTGAGCAAATATTCTGTTAGTGGGACGGATTGTGAAGGACCTGCCTAGTATGGGCCAACAGGCCTGCTGCAGTGTTCCTCCTTTCTTATGTTCTTATGTTTTCCCTGTCGAGTATTTTGCTTTCGTGGGGAGTGATTTTCGTGCGCAAATTTGGGACTAGTCCCTGTAAGATTTTCCAAGTGTATATTATCATGTATTTTTTCCGCCTGCACTCCAGGGAGTAGAAATTCTGCAAATGTTAAATAATGTATGAGATGTCAATCATTCTACCGCTAAGCGTACGTAATAAGGCAAATAGATTACTGGGGTTTATATCAAGAAGTGTAAGCAACAGAAGTCCAGAGGTTATATTACGGGTTTATACATAAATTTGTAAGGCCTCACCTAGATTACGCAGCTCAGTTCTGGTCTCCATATTACAGAATGGACATAAATTCGTTAGAAAACATTCAGCGTAGAATGACTAAATTAATACATAGCATTAGAAATCTTCCTTACGAAGAAAGATTGAAGAACCTAAATTACATTCACTTGTAAGACGTAGAATGAGGGGGGACATGATCGAGGTATACAAGTGGAAAATGGGTATTAACAAAGGGATATAAATAAGGTCTTGAGGATATCTCTCCAAAGAGAGAACGCGCAATAATGGATTCAAGTTAGATAAGTTTAGATTTAGAAAGGATATAGGAAAGTATTGGTTTGGAAATAGGGTAGTTGATGAGTGGAACAGTCTGCCTAGTAGGGTTATTGAAGCAAGGCCCTTTGGGGTTATTTTTAAATTTAGGTTGGATAAATTCATGAGTGAAAGGGGTTGGATTTAGGGGGGAATTGCACATGGTAAATAAAATTATCAAAGCTTATTTCTTGGGTAGCAAAAAAAATTTTTGGGTTAAACAAATATTCTTTTAGTGGGAGGAAATTGTGAAGGACCTGCCTGGGAGGGGCCAACAGGCCTGCTGGGTTTCCCCTTTCTTATTTTTAAAATTTCGGGGCCAAAAAAATTAAAAATAACACTTTAAAAAGGGTTGGGAAAAATTCATTTTTAATTAAAAATGGGAAAATTTAAATTAAATTTTTGGGGAATTAAAATTTGGGGTTGACAAATTTTTTTAAATTAAGGATTTAAAGGGAATTCCAAGTAAGGCCCAAATTTTTGTAATTG
Organism: Cherax destructor; assembly: GCA_009830355.1. Taxonomy (NCBI): domain Eukaryota; kingdom Metazoa; phylum Arthropoda; class Malacostraca; order Decapoda; family Parastacidae; genus Cherax; species Cherax destructor. The sequence continues at coordinate 11,009 of WNWK01018903.1, read as the reverse complement.
CCCCCTTTTCTTATTTTTATTTTTTAAAACCCCTTTTATTCCAACAGGTCCAGTTTTCCTTTTTTGAGGGCCCTTTTTTTTACCTTTGGAAGAACTCCCAACTCCCAAATTGGTTTTTTCTTTTCCGGTTCCTTTTAATCTACTTGAAGAAAATTAAAAATTTTTAATAAAATTTTTTAATTTAATTTTTTTTAAAATAAAAATTAATAAAAAAAAATTTTTTCAAAATTTTTCCAAATTGGAAAAACCCCCGGGAACCATTAACAGTGGTAACCCTTTCCAACATCGGGGGAAAAAAGCAGGTAAAAAACAGCCTTAAAAAAGTCTAACATCAATTGTAGGCAAATTACTAGAGTCGATTATAGCTGATAACAAAGAAGCCATCTCGATAGGCATAATTTGATTAATGATACTCAGCATGGATTCACCAGGGCCGTTCCTGCCTAACTAATTTGTTAACTTTTTTCAGTGGGGTTTTTGAGGCAGTTGATAATGATAAAGAATTCGATATCGTTTATTTGGATTTTTTAAAAAACTTTTGATAGAGTACCACATCAGAGACTGTTAAAAAAGTGGCTGCTCATGGCATTGGGGGAAAAAAAGGGTTTTCATGGATCGAGTCATTCACCAATAGGAAGCAGAGGGTGTGCATAAAGGGGTTAAATCCCGGGGTGGGGATCTGTAACAAATGGCGTTCCTCAGGGATCGGTTTTGGGCCCGTTGTTGTTTTAAAAATATATAAATGACCTTGACGAGGGAATTTCTAGTGATATGAGCAAATTCCTGATGACACGAAGATAAAGGGAGGATAATCGATTCAGACGTAGATGTCAGTGAACTACAGGGGGGATTTAGACAAACTCAATTCCTGGTCAGAAAAAAGGAGATGCAGTTCAATGTAGATAAATGCAAAGTTCAAAGCTCGGGGGTGTCCATAACCCCAAACACTTATAAGTTAAATAACGTAGAACTTAGCCATACAGATTGGGGGAAGGACTTGGGGGGGATGGTAAGCAGCAACCTTAAACCAAGACAGCAATGCCTAAGGCGTAATAAGGCAAATAGATTACTGGGATTTATATCCCAAAAAGGGGTTTGGGAACAGAAGTCCAGACGTTATATTACAGCTTTATACATCATTATTTAAAGGGCCCCACCTAGATTACGCAGCTCAGTTCTGGTCTCCCTATTACGAATGGGCATAAATTCGTTAGAAAACATTCAGCGTAGAATGACTAAATTTAAAAGCATTAGAAATCTTCCTTACGAAAAAAAGATTGAAAACCCTTAAATTACATTCACTTGTAAGACGTAGAATGAGGGGGGACATGATCGAGGTATACAAGTGGAAAATGGGTATTAACAAAGGGGGTATAAATAAGGTCTTGAGGGTATCTCTCCAAAAAGAACCCGCAATAATGGAAATTTAAGTTAAATAAGTTTAGATTTAGAAAGGAAAATAGGAAAGATTGGTTTGGAAATAGGGTAGTTGATGAATAACAGTCTGCCTAGTAGGGTTATTGAAGCAAGGACCTTGGGTAGTTTTAAATTTAGGTTGGGTAAAATTTATGGTGAAAGGGGGTTTGGGTTTGAGTGGGGAAATTTCACATGAGTAAATAAAATTATCAAAGCTTATTTTTGGGTAGCATTGAAAATTAGGTTGAACAAATATTCTGTTGGGGGGATGGAATGTGAAGGGCCTGCCTAGAATGGGCCAACAGGCCTGCTGCAGTGTTCCTCCTTTCCATGTTCTTATGTTGACCCAGAGGGACAGCGAAGAGGCACATAAGCAGTATAATGTGATCCTTTATTGAAACGTTTCGCCCAGCAGGGGCTTTATCGAGTCACATAAGATCTACCTGGAAAATGAGCAAATGGAGATATAAAAGGGTACAGTCAGGTGGAGAATGCTGGGTCAGGTGGGGCTGCATGTGAGTCTTAAAAGTAGTGTGATAGTTAAAAACATAGTGGGCTTAAAGGACCTGCAGTGTACCATTCTTGAGTTCTATGGGGTAGGTTGAAGAAGTTTTTTGGGAAAGGTTCATGTTGTAGAAGCCGTTGTTCTGGTTTAAGTTTAATAAAGGATCCCTTATACTGCTTTTTGGTTTTTTTTCCAGTTTTGGTTTTTTTATACCAATTTAGCGGAGGCGGGGCCAGGAGCTGAGTCTCGACCCCTGCAACCCAATTAGGTGAGTCATGGGGTAAAAACCCCATCACACCTTTTCCCGCTGGATACAGATCCTGAGGAAATAGAGGGGGGGGGAGGGAGCTGACTGCTCATCAAAACCAGTGGAGGTTTGAGGAGTTGGAAGGAGGGGGGAGAGGGGGGAAAAAGGGACTTCATAGTAAGAAACTTCAGACTTGGGGTCCCAAGGTGGTGATTCAATGATGAATAACCCCCCCCAAAAAATAATAGGAGGCCGAGACAAGAATATGATGAGAATAATAGAGCAAACTGATACACTGGCTGGGGGTGGGAAGGCCCCCCCTGGGGAGGACAAAGTTTCTAGTTGTGGGTGACTTCAATCACAAGGAACGCTAGAAAACCTGGATCCCCATGGGGAACCAGAAGTGTGGGGGGATAAAAAGATGGGGGTGGTACTGGGAAAACCTCAGCATCAACATGTTAGGGGCACTACCAGAGAGAGAGGACAGGACGAACCAGAAGACTTGACCTAGATTCACCTTATAGTTCAGACATTGAGGACATCACATATGAAAGGCCCCCCAGAGCTATGATCCCTGGTTCGGGGTTTGAGACATAATACAATCAGAAGTGGGGGGAAGCAGGAAGAGAGGATGGAAGAAACCAAACTACAAAAAAGGGGGCTACACAGGCATGAGAAATTTTGCATGATATTCAGTGGGAAAGAGAACTGGTGGGGAAAAATTTGAAATGAAATGATGAAATACGTGACAACGAAGTACAAGGAGGCAGAGGAACCTCCGGGCAAAGAAATAATGGGAAGACAAAAAAAAAACACTTGGTTACCCTGAGATGCAGGAGGCCAAAACCAAGTGCTAGAGAATAAAAAATGTAGAAGCAAAGAACCGATGAAAATAAGGAGAATAGTCGAAGAGCCAGAAACGAATATGCAGACAGGAAAGAGGCCCAGCTGAAATACAAAAGTCACATAGCATTGAACCAAATCGACCCAAAGTTGTTGAACAGCCACATCAGGAGGAAAACAACAGTCAAGGACCAGGTAATCAGGCTGGGGAAGGAAGGAGGGAGTTCACAGAATACAACTGAGAAGTATGTAGAAAATCAACATGAGATTTAAGGAAGTATTTTCAGTAGAAACAGAAAGGACTCTGGGAAGCCGGAATGGTGGGGACACCAACTAGTGCTGGACACAATACACACAACCAGAAAGAGGTGAAGAGGCTGCTAAGTGAACTAGATACCTCAAAGGAGTTGGGGCCGGACAACATCTCTCTGTGGGTCCTGAGAGAGGGAGCAGAGGTGCTGTGTGTGTGCCACTAAGAACAGTCTTCAACACATCTATCAAACAGGGCGACTACCTGAGGTGTGGAAGACAGCAAATGTAGTCCCAATTTTTAAGAAAGAAGACAGAAATGCAGCATTAAATTACAGACCAGTGTCATTGACATGCATATTATGAAAGTCATGGAGAAGATTATCAGGAGAAAGTGGGGGCACCTAGAAAGGAAAAAGTTATGCACAACAATGAGCACGGTTTCAGGGAAGGGAAACCTTGGACACTAACATACGGAGTTCTATTGAAAGGTACGGAAGAAAAAAAGGGGTGGGTAGATTGAATTTTCGACTGAAGAAGGCTTTTGACACAGTTCCACAAATAGAGTGCAAAGCTAGATGATCAGACAGGTAAACTGGAAAGGCAACGCAATGGATCAGAGAATACCTGACAGGAATGAAACAAGAATGTACGTGAAGAGGGGGGAGTGGGCGCGTGACGAAGGGGGCCCCAGAGGTCAGTTTTGGGACAGGTGCTGTTTCAAAAATTTTATGGCAGACGAAAGGGATAGACTTAGAAGTGTTCCTGTTTGCAGACGAGGGAATCTAATGAAGAGAATTCATGGATGAGGATCACACAGGACTAAAAAGGGATCTCACAGGCTGCAAGTCTGGCCCAACAACTGGTTCCTGGATTTTAAACCCCCACCAATGCAAAGTCATGAAGATTAGGAAGGGGAAAAAGAAGACCGCAGACTGAGTACAGGGTAGGGGGGCCCAAAAACTGCAAACCTCACTCAAAGAAAAGGATCATGGGGGGAATATAATGCCCAGCATATCTCCTGAGGCGCACATTAACCAAATAATTGTGCTGCATCACATGGTCGCCTGGCCCCTTAGGAACAGCGTTTCGACACCCCAGTAAGGAATCGTTCAAAAATCTGTTCTCCGTGTACGTTAGGCCCATACTTGACTGGTTTGGGGAAACCCCCACTTGGTCAACACGTCAGTAAATTAGAAAATGCAAAAGGGTTTGAAACAAGACTAGTCCCGGAGCAAAGGGGCATGTCCTACAAGGAAAGGTTAAGGGAAATTGACCTGATAATACTGGAGGACAGGAGGGTTGGGGAACACATGATAACGACTTGACAAGATTGATAGGGACAGAATGTTTCGAGATGAGACACAGCAACAATGAGTCACACCTGGAAGTTAAAAACTGAGATGTGTCACAAGGATGTTGGGAAATATTTCTTCAGTACAGAGTTGTGGAAGTTGAACAACTGGTGAGTGATGTAATGAAGGCGGGATCCATCATAGCTTTAAGAAGAAAACAAAAGCCATGGAGCAGGGAAGAGGGGACCTTGTAGTTACCGAAAGAGGCGGGGCCGGGAGCTGGACTGACCCCTGCAACCGCAAAAAAGGGAGTCAAATAGAGGAGCACACACACAAACACATCTGTGGCATACTACGAGTGTGTTACATTTTATTATGCGTATGTCACACTCCTATATGCTGCCCCCCAAACCCGGGGAAGTGGGTGCTAAGGTTAATGATAAATGGGGTACCCGTCGTTAAATCAGTCCCTTTGGGTTTTTGGAATCACGACAAGTCTGTCTGAAGCAACGTGGTTCACTTGTGCCAAGCAAGACAGCTTGTCTGAGCTGCGGGTTGGATGGTGCATTTTTGGCTTCTGTTTTTGCTATCTTTTTTCCCGTGGGTAACTTACTATTCCCCTCTGTACATATTGTACATGAGTGTACATATTTTATATATCTGGTATATTATATCGGGTGAAGGAAAATACAAGTCATATACTATAGTTGAGTTTTGTTTGCTCCACTTTGAATCCCATTGACCAGGCCCTGGCCATTTATACCTGTGTTTGTACACACACATCTTCCCTACACACCCCCACAAACACTTTCACACCGATCTCAGACATATTCAATTATCCTACAAATTTCAAGCAATCCTTATAACTCCCTCACGATATTTTAACATCACAATTTCATCTTACTCCAAAAAAATCCCAACAATATTCCTCTTTTTAAAAACCCCTTACACTCTCAAATACCCTAACACTATCAATGGCCAAAAAAAATTACAACCTAAACCCCTATGAGCAACATCAAAACACCATCACAATATTTCAAACGCCTTACAATACCCCAACACCCAAAAGAACCTCACTCCCTTTTTTCCCCCCAACACCTTAACAACATTCTAAAAAATTTTTAAAAACCCCTTTTAAACACTAACCCCCCAAAACACCCTAACACTTTCATCCTCTCCATCCAAAACCCCAAACAAAAACACCTGAAGGTTACCTGGGTTTATATGGGGGCACCCCCCCGCGGCCCTTCCATGATCAGACTGCCAGGTTGATGGGTGCCCCAGGCGGGGGCCACCCGCAAGCGTTCATTTTTGCACTATACCCTGTGATCAAGGCAAGGGCCCATTAAGCTCTGTCTTAAAATCAGGAGAGGTTTGTTGGTATTTCCTAGCAATGAATTTTGACTGATGTTGTAGTCGAATCTTAGGCTTATTTCAAGTACTTCTGGTTTTAAAGACACACAGATGATGATAAAACAAGTGCAATTTTGGGGCCAGCCCTATGATAAATTCGAATAATATACGCTTTATTGTCCACTTATTGGGGAAATAAAAACCTATGTTATATGCCAAGATATCTTATTAATGAAAGTGGGATACCAGACTTACTAAACGGGTTCTCAAATTTGCTTAAAGAGACAAGTCAACTGCAGATATAAACCCAGATGTGCTACTATAACCATTTTTGTGCCTAGTTCTTAGGTCTTTTATATATATATATATCCTTATCCCATTTTGTTACCGTCCACAGGATGGTTGGGTCATAATAATCAGCCACTTCGGCGGCAAAATCTAATCTAACGGGGGATGTTAAAATTTTTTTTTCCAGTCACAAACAGATCTGCCTAAGGATAGAGAATGAAGTTTCCTGTAGATATAAACCGAATGATACCCAAAATTGGTTAATAAAGACACTTGGCCAACACTAAAACATATTTTAAAAAAACTTTTGGGCCTGGGGCTTTTGTTACTTCTAAAACTCAGAGGTTGAAAATAACAGTATATGGGGAAAAAAAGGTGTAGGGCTAAGTGACTTGAAAATGCAAGTGAACATTTTGGGGTGAGGGGGAAAAAACAATGAAGTCATTTATTGCATGTTGGGGGAGGATTTGGGTTTTTCCTGGTTGAATATCATGTATGCCAGTGGTGTAGCTGATTGTGATTAGTGGGGGTTCTGACATCCTTTGGGGTCTTAGATCATGTTCAATAAGGACGGGTTGTGCCTCATTCCAATTCAATAAATTTCCGGGGGTTTTTCTGGAGGAAAAGGCGTACTTCAAGTCGTCCCCTTTTCAGGCTTTGATGTTCATTTCAGGCGGACCGAAAGATTTCTCCTGTTTTTTTTAACATTCCTTGGGGGGCAGTTTCCCGGGATACTGTCTGTGGAAATTGTGTGGGACTTTGCTTCTGTAGGGGTTTGGGAGATGATGTATTCACTGTCAAAAGTTGATATTGTTCTAGCAAGTACCTGGGGATATTCATGGCAACATCATCAAAAGGGTACTATGAACTGTTTGAGGACTGTTCCTTGGGGGATTTGTTGAGGATAGCTTGTGCCTTGAGTCTGCAATCCCGGATGAAGAAAAAAGAAAATTGAAGATGAAGGCTACATTCCTCTTCAGGGGAAACAAGGGCTGAAGATTCGAAGGGCCCCAAGACGAAGGGTAATGACACTCTTCTAGTGCAGGTGTCATTGGGGAACGCTGTCGATGCGTCAGTAAAGTTTTCACTGGAACGCGACAAAGACGGCAAAATTCCTTTTATCGACGTCCTCCTGGTAGGTCTCGCGACAGCAAAAACTTAATCTTAAAAGTGAAAACCTACCAACCAAGACTGTCTTATAAACTTTTTCACACCCCAAAACACCCCCACTAGAAGAGGGTGTCCTTTTTGCCTTTTCTTTAGAGTTCTTCCAAAATCCCTATTGCTTCCCTAAAGAGGATAGAGTTTACATAACACGCCTTTTCAAGTCTTCAATTTCCATCTTTTTTTATTCGGGATTGCAGACTAAGGCAAAGTATCCCCCAAAAAATCCCACAAGGGAAAAGTCCTCTAAGCAGTTCATAATGGTCCCATGTGGTGATGTTGCCAAAAAAACACCCAGGTACTTCCTAGAAGCAATATCAATGTTTCCACAAAATCATCCCTATGAAAACAATCCCCACCCCCAACTTCCATAACATGCTCTACATCATCCCCTGTGGATACTGTCCCAAGAAAAATTTGGGGAAAAAGGCAAAAAACTTTCGGTCCACCCAAAAACATCGACACGCCTGCACAGGGCGACTTCAAGTCGACTTTTCCTCAACGAGACTCCACGGGACATTTGATGCATTTGAATGATGTAAAACTCACCCAGAACATGATTGACGCCGAGGATGTTTGGGAAGCGCCCAAACGCAACCCTGACACCATGGAATATAACACTGGAAGCACAAAATTTTAAAAAACCTGGCATATGTGATACTCAACAAAGCAAACCCAACCTCCCCACAACACCGGAATCACGTGACCTATTATTTACTTGATTTCATCACAAAAAGCTTCACTTGCATTTTTCGGGTATATGTCCTCCCCCCCACTTTCTGCCTAGATATACTAGTATTTTCAAGCTCTCTGTGTTAGAAGGGGTAAAGGTCCCAGGATAAAATTTTTCTAATATATATGTTCTCTTTTTCTTTTTTTTTTTTAAACCTTTCTGTAGGGAGTGGAGTACGAAGAGTCAGGTGAAATATGATGATGCTAATTCCCTTTGGGGAGACTATAAGCAGGTTGAAAAATTTTCTTGATGTGTTGTATTTGAGAAAACTTACTTTTCATGGGTCATTAGACCTGCTGCAGTTTCCTCCCACTATGTTTGGGCCCTTTCGGGATAACGGTGAATTTTCCTGGCAAGTTGTTGTAAAAGCTGTTGGTCTGGTTGAAATTATGGATATGTTGATGAATGATAATTATAAAACCCTGAATCTCTGAGGTCTTTCTTTGGTAAGAATCGTTCTTTGTATTTTAAATGGGTATAAATCCGGTGTAAAGCCGCGATCTTCAAGTCGTCCATTTGGCTGGCATACTGGTGTTCCAAAATGCGTGTGGGGAGGTATGGCTGTTTCTTTCACGAAAATTTTTATCAAATTGAAAGAGTAACCCTGCGGGGGTTGATCCTGTTGTTGATGTTCCTTACTGGTGATATCCTTCACTATAGTGGAGGCAGGGGAACTTGGAATTTGGTGTAAAATAGAATGTTAGAGACGGTTTGACAATGGAGTTGCTGGGGTACTATTTTTCTTCTTTCGGGGGCATCTCGCCCTGACTTGGTGTTCCAGGGTAGGTAAAAGGTTTGTTAAAAAAAATAGTTCTAAAAAGGGAAAAGGAAAACCAACACATAGTTTAAAGAGATTCGAAAACGGGACTGAAACAGGAAGATCAAAGGGTTTTTTTTTTTTTTTGCGCAAATGGATGGCATTTATTGTGGGTATGTCACATCTGGCGGGAAAATTTTCCCTTTATTTCTGACGATAATGGTGTAGATACAGTTGAAGAGATCACCAGAATGTTTTAGATGTTCTTGACTTGTTGGCCCCGAGTTTAGCTATTTTTTTTTTTGCTAGAGCCCCTGACAGATGGAGGAGGGGAAGTACTACCTTTCCAGTAGATGGTCTCAAGAATTCCTGATTGGGTTCCCCACAAGCCATACACTCGGGCAGGTCTGGGGGCTTGTGGGAAGGTATGGAATTTTTTTCCTTGTTTTGGTTCTTAAAAATGTAGAGAATTTTGATTAGGAAAGATTTCTTTGGGATGTCCCAGCTATTGTGAGAGGATGTGGGTGTCTGGGCGTTTAGTAGATTGAGCATTTTTTTTTTTAGTCGTTAGTATTAAAGATAATGACATTTTCTTTTTTGGAGGGGAGACTGATGTTAGTGTCTTATGCAAATTTTTGAAGGCAATAAATTTTAGGCAGATAACACGGGAGAGCTGTCTGATAGCTTTTAAGGGTTTTTAAGGGAATGCATAAGGGAACTCGGAACCATTAACAAAATTTTTTAATTTATCTCTTAAAAACAGGATAGTGTCTGATATGTTGAAATGGCTAATGAAATTTCCCAAAATTTAAATAGGGCAAGATGTCAAAATTTAAAACCAAATATTGTAAAAAATTGTTCCAAGGGATATTTAGGCCCGTTTTTTTAAAATATCAATGATTACGAGGGTTCTAGGGTATGAGCAAATTGCCGATGACAAGAAGATAGGTAGGGTAATTGATTAACGTAGATGTCAGGGGGAAATTCAAAGGGTTTATTTAGACAAACCCAAATTTCCCGGTCAGAAAAGTGGCAGATGCAGTTCAATTAGATAAATGCAAAGGGTTTTGAAGCTGGGAGTGTCCATAAACCCCAAACCTTAAAGTTAAAAAATGTGAACTTAATACAGATTGCGAAAAAGGGCTTGGGGTTTTTAAGCAGCAACCTTAAACCAAGACAGCAATGCCTAAGGTACGTAATAAGACAAACAAATTACTGGGATTTATATCAAGGGCAAACAACAGAAGTCCAGAGGTTTATTACAGCATACATCGTTAGTAAGGTCACCTAGATTACGGCTATTCTGGGCTCTATATTACTGAATGGATATTAATTCGTTAGAAAAAAACAGCGTAAAATGACTAAATTAATCCATAGCATTGAAATCTTCGGGAGAAGAAAGATTGAAGACCTTTAAATTACATTCACTTGAAGACAAAAATGAGGGGGGACATGACGAGGGAACAAGTGGAAATGGGGAAACAAAGGGGGTATAAATAGTCTTGGGATATCTCTCCCCAAAAGGGGCCCAATATTGTTCAAAATTAGATAAATTTAGATTTAGAAAAGGGTATAAGAAAATTGGTTTGGGGGGTAGTTGATGGTGGGAAAAGTCTGCCTAGTAGAAACGATGTCTTGAAGATAGCTTTTCTGTAGATGGTTTTTGGTTTACAAAGTCCACTATGTGGGTGAAACGTTGTCAGAAAAGGAACGCATTATATCGCATTTGTATTTATTTTCCCCCCGTATCGGTATTTTATTTTGATTCTGTACTTATGTTATGCTGATTACTGTACAACGCATCCCCCCTTTTCTTGGAGGGATTTTCCACCGCCTGCCCAACTCTTTCTTTCACATGTACTGATATTAGTATCGGTTTTAAACCCTTCTAACATTCCCTGTTTGATTTTATGTATTTTTCCAATAAAACCAAACAATCCTAGAAAAAAATTCCCCAAACATTCCTAGAACTTCAAACATTTTAGAACTTCAAACATTCCTAGAACTTCAAAAATTCCCAGAAATTCAAACATTCCCAGAACTTCAAAATTCCAAGAACTTCAAACATTCCAAGGTTCAGATACTTTACTGGGTTTTGGGGGCAGTAAAGTGCTCTGTACATATTCCAGTTCTAATTTTTCCGCTTTAAAAGGGAAAAA
>WNWK01018902.1:0-37500 GCA_009830355.1 Cherax destructor | reverse complement strand
CATTGAGTTCCTCTATCATTAAACTTATTAAACTTTGTTTGTTGATGCAAAATTTTATTTAATGAGGGTTTTTATGAAGTTTGGAGGGAATGGAAACCTCTTTCATGTTCTTATATATATATGGAATTTTTCAAAACAAGATTGCTTAACACTATCCTTCCCAATAGAGCTAAGGGTATAATATTTGATGATTTTTTGTGCCTTATGCTAAGTATGAGTATAAACCATTTCCTTTTTAAAATTTTAAAGTTAGCTCATTCAAAATTTTATGTTGAATTCGAAGTAAATAACTCATTGCCTTCCTAGATGTTTTTATTATTAAGGGTAACATTGTTTTTAAATTTAAAATTTACAGAAAACCTACAAAAAATTGTTCCTATGTCCCATTACTTCACATCAAGATAGAGTTAAAGTGTCGGTTTTTTTTTCAATGTTTTTGAGAGTTTACGTATTTGTAGTAGAGTTCATAGATGAAGAAATCTCTAAAATTTAAAATAGCTAATGATTTAAAATACCCAAGAAAATAATTGTAAAACTTTTTAAAAAAGCTAGGGAAAACTTTTTTAAAACCAAAAAAGGGGCAAAACCTTATTCAACCAAAAATATGTTGGTTCTCCCCTACCATGAAACGGTTGAATGCCTTCCTTTCTTAAAAATTTTTTTTATCAAAGTTGTTTTAAAAAACTTGATAATAAAAGACTTTTTATAAAAATTTCCCCCAAAACGACGGATTTTCTATAAGATTCCCTGTAAAATATGGGTAAAGTTTATTATGGTCAAACTGGTAAAAATCTTGAACTAAGATTAAAACAAATAAATATAGCATTGAACTGGACAAATTCTAATGCTCTATTTTTCATGTGAAATTTTTAAACCCTCCCAAATTTATTTTCCAAAAAGCTGAGAAGGTTGTATAAACAACCATTTGAGAAAATATAATAGAATCATGTTTCATTAAAAGCAGTTTTGAAAAAAAAAATGAATATTTCTTTTGGTTTATATAAATTGGGTTCATTTATTTAATAAAATTTGGGAAAATTTTTTGTAAATTGGGCTAATCTTTAAATTTTGGGGAAGATTTCAGGTCCTTTCTTATGTTCCTCTTCCAGAGTCGTGGGTGTTACGCTACTGTGAGGTGTATTTTGTTAGTTTATGTGACTGGATGTAGTCTCGCCCCTTATATAAGCCCTTCTTGTCAGTTTCCTGTTATAGTTCCTTGATAATGTGAGTAGTCACGAAAGCCTTGGAATTCTTCTATTTTTCATAGTGGTTTTCTTGCATATATATATATATATATATATATATATATATATATATATATATATATATATAACACAAACCCGCACATATAAAAGGAGGGGAGCTTAGACGACGTTTGGGCGATTTGGGACCAACAAAGCCGCCGCCGTAAGCCCTTCCTTTAAAATTTGGGTTTGTGTGTATTTCAAAATCGGTATTGTCCCTTTTTTTGTTATATATATATATATATATATATATATATATATATATATAAAATTATATATATATATATATAAAACATTTATAAATGCACTGGAGAACGAAAAAGGGGAGGATGACAAAGATGACCCCCATGTATCAGAAAATTCTTCTTAGGAGGATAGACTGAGGGCCCTGAATCTGCCCCTTTTAAAAAGGTGTAGAATTAGGGGGATATGTTGGGTGTAAAAAAAAGGGGGTTAATATTGGGGAGGGGAAAAAAAGGTTAAAAATATCAGTATTTAAGGGATTTAAGCAATGGTTTAAAATTGGAAAAATCCAGATTCAGGAAGGATATAGGAAAGCACGGGTTTGGTAATAGAGTTTTGGATGAGGGGAACAAACTCCCGAGTACCGTCATAGAACCCAAGACGTTGTGTATTTTTAAAAAAATGGGTTGATAAAAAGGAGGGGGTGTGGGTGGGTGGATTTGGGCCCTGTTAGCTTGTGCTCCCAGGTGGGAATGCCGTGCTCCTCCCTTAAGTGAATGTGACTGACCTGAACGGGCAAGGCATTGGCAACCGGTGGGAATACATCCCTAAAGGGGCCAAGTGGGCCCGGGTGTTCCTTTTTTATTATGTTCTTTTTAAAAATTATGTGATTGTTACTTCGGTTTTTTGCAGTTACATTAAATAGTAAATTTTTAACTTAAGTAAACCGTAACCCCTGCCCTTTTATGAAATTTAAAACAAATGTGAATTTGGGGTGTAACTAATACAAGTCAGGTGTGTGCCCTCCGCACTGCTTGCCTCGGAAATTGAGCCAGATGGAGGAGGGTCACCAGATGAAAGACAAGCTGGGAAATTTTAGGAAAGTCCTTTTTCCCAAATCGCGCCCCGCCCCCGCTGGGGGAAGTTGAAGGTTGGGCCGGTCTCACATCTGCATTCCCCACCCGGAGATGGAAAGAGTTCCCCCCTCCTTCCCCTTTTGGCACTTTTTTCACATTACATCATTAAACTATCCCCCCTAGTTTAACACCTTTTCTGAGTGGCTCCGTACTTTCCCCCCAGTGGCCCACGTACCCCCCGCTACCGGGGGGCGTGGGGTTCCTAAAAACCCTTTCCCCCGGGGGTTTATGGTCGTCACTCCATACTTGGTTGGCTTCCTTGCAGTTCATCCCCGGGGTTTCCCCAAAACCAAAATGGGCAACAATTTTTAAAAATTTTATCCTTTAAAAAAAAAAGTTAATTTGAAGGGATTTTCATTCCTGAATCCAAAAAAATCACCTTGAAAAAAGTTTTGGCTTACCTGGGGAAAAGAACTGGGAGAACCGGGAAAGGCCCCCTTCGGGCCCGGTTGGGGGCCAGGGGCCCCATGTTTAAAAGAGCCTGATCAACCAAAAGGGTGTTACTGCTGGCCCCCCCCATGGGTTTTTAAATGTTTTATAATCAAATAAAACGCTAAACCCAAGGGGGCATCAGCTATAGGTTTGAATGGGGACATGTTTTTTATTATTTTTTTATTTACAAATATGTTGGTATGTTTTAAAAATAAACCGTACCTACTCTCTGCCTTTTGCTTGACGCTTATAGTGGGCTGAAGAATCATCTCTTGGGCCCAAAGTCCCGCAATAGTCTGCAAGATTCTTTTGCCCCAGGGTGAAACCTTTCACCATGTTCGTCCGTTAAACCCCACAGTTTGCTGGAAAAAGTTAAATTTAGTCCAAAAAATGGATTTTAAAAGGGGCATATTGAAACCCATGTTCTTTTAAGCCTTGGGTGAGGTTTTTTCCCCAATTCTTCATAGTTGCCTTCCCTTCTTTTTCCCCAGAAACCCCTTTCCCCACTAACTTGAATGTTTCCCCAAAGCAGCTTTCCCTCCCCATGAAGGTCTGATTCAAAGTCACCATTTTTAAAGAAGCCCCGAATCTGAGGAATTAAACCCCCTCCTTAGCACCCAAGTGGGGGGTTTTATGTTAAATCAAATCCCTGACCGGATTTGTCCATAGCTTTTAAGTTTTCATGAGCCCCAGTTTTTTGTAGTGGTGGTAAAAAATTTTGTTTGGTTCAGTGAGAGGTGGATGTTGAACTTTTTTCACCCCAGGCCCCAATGATTGACAGGTGGCAGTCTCCTGAGTAGTGGGAACCTCTTGCACGGCTGTCCCCTTCCCCTAGAAAGCGGCAGTACTTGGTGTATCCGCCCTGCAACCCCTGACAAAAGTGTTTGGCTAAGAAAATCACCTACCTTTCACCTCAAAATAAAACTTGCACAGCCCCCCACCTTCATGACTGCTGGAACAATAAGAAGTAGGGACTGAGTGTGGTAAAAAAAAGCTGCCCAAACCTGTTAACCTGTTGTGACAGTAGGTTTATATTGAAAAGTAGAGCTAACAAACAATTTTCCCCGATATTCATTATCAGTGACCTAAAATTAGTTGGGAAAATTTCTCCTGGTCTCGGAAGCATTTTGGTTGTTGACCAGTGTTATCACTGTTACATGGTGTTTTACCCCTCTGGGGTTGCAGGGGGTTTGGGGGGAATCTTGCCACCATGAAAATCCTACGGGGACGATAAACCAACTCCTTCCTTAATAGTCCGTCATGTGAACAGAAAGTCATCTATGGCCGGCCCCCACCGGGATACCTACATTTCTGACTGTCGGTAGAAATTTCCCAATTTCCCCAAAAGCTTTACGCCAATGTCTTTAAATTTCATTTGGGCTGCTGCAGCAAGCCCCTTGGAAATTGCCGTGGGTACCCCCCCTTTACTCCCAAAGGCTGTTAAATTTCTGTGATGTCCACCCAAATTTTAAAAACAGTGACATCCACAATATCATTTTTTTTGGCCGGGGCCTGACTTATAGCCCCTCCCAATGTCATACTAACTTCGCCGGTGGCCTTCAACTTTAATTTGGCCCCCCAACTCCTCTTGTTATCATGGACACTTGTGCCCCCGGCCCCAAAGAATAATCGGGTTATTTACGCCCTTTTTCCCCCGTTAAAAATCCCCATGACTGTAGCTAGGGCAGCACCTTTTAACTCCTCGGATTGGGAGATTTCCCACCCACACTACCCCCGTTGGCTACCACTTCGGCCTGGACTCGTTTTCTATCTCCCCCCTGAAAGTCCCAGGGGGCCTGGGGTTCCCTTAAATTATTGGGACATAGTGCAGTATGATGCTTACCTTTCCGGGTTATTAGCACTCCCAAAGATGTGTCTGGAAACCTTCGTTCATGCCCCCCCGCACTTTGGGCATAGATGCAACTCTTTTTGCCTTTTCCCCCCTTAGTGTTGTAAAATTAAAAACCAACTCTTTAGTGTGTTCCCCTTTCCAAAAACATATTCTAGTACGAGTGCCCCCGGGAGGTTCTGCTTAAGGCCCTTGCGTTGGAACTTTTTGGCCATAATACCTCCAACGCATTTTATTTAGTAGGGGTGCTGCTTCAGAAAATTTTTAGCCTTTGGGTTTTAATATTTTGAAAAACAAACAAGCTTTAAAAAAAGGGAAAAACGGGGAAAAACAAGCTGTTAAAAAGTTCACTTAGTCCAGAACTTGTTTTTTGGGGGGATGCAAAGGCCATAATTAAATTATTTAATTTTTTTCTGTAAAAAAAAAGAATAAAAAACTGAATTAAAAAAAAATCTAAATTTACAACAATTAAAATTCAAGAATAGGGGTACATTTTTTTTAAGTACAACCACGTCCAGAGTCAAAAAAACACACCTTACACTTGCACAACGGGGTTTGGCACTGTGTCAGCGACAGTGCTCTTTTTCCCCTAGTGTCAAAACTTATTGGGACATGTGCGCATCCCCAAAAACCAAAACACCGGTCACAACTTGAAGCGCACAGTTCCATAAAGGTTTTTTGTTTTTTTTTCATGCACTAGGGGATGGCTACTGACGTTGCTTAAGGATTATATAATGTACAAGTAAAAAGAAAGAATTAAAAAATAACTATGTAATAACCAATAACTATGTCTACCATGTATCATTGTACCATGTCTCAATAAAGTATTATTATTATTATTATCGATAATGGGGGGAGTGAAAATAGGGGTGCTGCAGTTCCTATACCAAGCCCCACTGCTCCAACGTTAGTCTTATGAGCTTTAGATTGAGCCCCCGGATTTTTTTTGAGAAACCCTTTCAATTTTTAGGGGGGTAGTGGTGGTGACTTCTCTCTTAATTAAATGAGAAATAGTTACCCAACCCATCAATAATTTGTTGTATTTAAACTGGTTCATCGGGTTTTTTAAAATTTAACCCTATGCACCGTAGTACTAGCCACTTTTTCTGAATTGTCTATTTAAATTAACAACCCATTCTGATTTCCCCTGGTCATGAAAATTTTTGGAGGCTATTTGTCAAACTCATAACTTCAATGGGGAAACTTCCAAGATCCGACGATCGTGATGGTAAGTCTCTAAATCCAGAAAACCTTTTTCCATATGGCTATCTTTATCCCCCCCCATTTGCCAAAATTGTCCTTTAATTGCCCTTTTTGGCATGTTGATAATTAGCGCCAAAAAGTTTGGTAAAGGGGGTCAAGTCCCGAGGCTTTACCCCTGCCGTACCCTAAATACTGTAATTTGACTTCATCTGAAAAATAATTTTTTGTCATCTATCTGGGCTTTAAAATGATCCCAGAAAGCAGTGTACTCTCTTAAAAGGGTTCCCAAACGTTTGGGAAACGGGGAAAAACTGGGCAACATTGACAGGGGGTGTGGCTGCCTGTGATCCCGGCAGTGTTAGTCACCTACTTGGGCATTTAGCCTTTAAGGGGGGCGAGCCCCTTTCCCCTTTGAAGGTTTAAAATTATGGAAAAAAAGTTCTTTCCAAAAAAAGTGGTCATTTTGGCAAATTTTGGTGTAAACAACTTTTGGGTTTTAATTTTTTTTTTCTAAGCATGTTTTTCCCTAAATTTTTTTTGTTCTTGCTTTATAAATAATACATGGGTTAATTAATTTTTTTTTTCCCAAAATTTCGATTATGATTGTTTTATTCAAAATACACTACATAGCAACATCTCTGATGCCTCCATTTCAAAGTGTTCAGTCACCTCTTGGGGGCTCAAAAGTGGTTTATGTATACCGCTGAGATTTCCGGGCCATCCATAAGTTTTAAAGGAAAAAAAATATCAAAAAACCCGAAATAAAAATTTTTGACATTATGGAAAACCTTTTTCAAAAAAATATTAATAGGATTGGGCATGATTTTTTCAAAAATTAATGAGTAATGATGGTCTACAACCCCCAATGAGGTTGATATCTTTTACAGCTTTGTATTTATTGATTTTTTCCAAAAAAAAAAAAAAAAAAAAAAATAACTTCAATTTTTTTTATAATGGAATCTATTTATATTTTTTTAAAATGCTTTGGGTCAACAATTATATAGCCTTTATCTTTCATCTAATGTTAACTACAGCATTGTACATCTTCCCTTTTTGAAAAAAAGGGAAAAGGGACCCCAAAAATTTGGGAACAATTTTTTTTTTTAACTTAAAGGAAAAAAGTAGTACAAAAAAGTGTATGGGTTTTTTAATAGATAAGTTTTTTATGGAGCATCTTGCAGTAACAGACTGATGATGTTGTATGGCCAGGCTTAGGTTGGCTACAAGTATTCGGCATTTTGGGGAGAAAAGAAGATCAAATAAATGCAAATTTTGTATCGGAATGGTCACTGTCTTGAACACTGTGCAATTGTCCACTTATTGAGGAATATAGAGATAGACAGTATAATAACCTATGTGAAGTCAAGATATCTTATTAAGGGAAATAAGATACCAGTTATCTACCTTTTTTATCCATATCCTGCGCTACCGCCCAAGGAGGGATATGGGGTGCACAAACAGCCAAATTGGTAAAATTAATCCCCCCTTAATGCTTTTAGTTTATCATTATATTTATTGTACATGACGGTGGATATGGGATGAGGGGGCAAAAATCGGGTAAAGGGATGAGGGGTGCTGAGGTAAACTTCAGAGTTTGTGTATTAATAATAAAGCTGCCAAACAAGGGTTATACAGGGTGCAGGTTTTTAGGATGGGGAGGTGGGTTGTAAGAGGGGGAGGAGATTAGTAGGATATGGATGAAGATGAGGTGGATAGTAGGGGGGGAGGGTAGGGAAAAATGAGGGAGAAGGGACTGAGGAGGTGCTAGAGGTATAATCTTCGGGTGTAGTAAGTCAGTTTTTTAAAAAATCAACAAGAGAGTCAGGATTGGAGGGGCCACCAAGAAAGGGGAAAGGGAAAGAAAGGGGGCAGAGCGAAGACGTCGTTGGAGGTTTTGGTGCTCATTGATAAGGGGCAGTCCACAGAATATGTCGCAGACACTGAACCTGACAATGCTCGAAGGGCAGGGGGGCCTCCAGAAAACCCTGGGGGTAAGACGAGTGGGCCGATGGAAAGGAGGGCAGTCTCCCCAAACCGACTTTGGGGACAGAAGAAGGAGAAACCCATAACGGGTTTTAAAAGAATGAAGTTTGTTATTTGATCAACCAGCGTTGTTGCCAACGGGGGAAAGGTGGGTAGCAAGCCGCAAAAAAGTCCGGGAAAAGGGAAAACCCCTATATAAACAAGGTCATGTACTGCTGACCGCGCAGCAGTGTCTGCCTGTTCATTGCCCTGTACGTCAACATGACCAGGGACCCAACAAAACAATATCTTTGCGTTGGTTAAAGATACGGCGTAACCAAAGGTGGATACGAAGAACTAGGGGTGAGGTGTAACACCTACGGATAGCCTGTAAAGCACTAAGGGAGTCTGAAACGACCACAAATGGTGACAGGCAGTCAAAGACGCAATACGGATATGCCACAAGAATGGCATACAATTCAGCCGTAAATATGCTAGCAGAGGGTAATAGATGCCTCGTACAACGCTGTCCGAAACACTGCTGCGAATCCGACGCCGTCAGATGACTTTGAACCATCGGTGTATACTGCGATGGCATGGGAATGAGAACAGAAGTGGTCTAGAAAAGAAAGAGCGAGAAGCCGCCGTAGGTAGTTGGGCTTTCGCGCAGGGTAGAGGGATAGAACAGACACGGACAGCAGGAACGTCCCAAGGGGGTAGGGGAAAGGAGATGTCACATGAACAAGAAGCGCTAGTTGTCTTGTAAATCATTGCAGTTCACATTACTGCAATGACTGACTAGTAGCTCTACACCTGTTGTGTGCTCTATTCAAATGCCCTTTAAATGCAGCCAGTGACCGTTTTAACTTTGCTAACACTAAAATGGACTCTTGTTTGATTTTTCTTCCAGCATTGATGCGATATATGCTGTAGTTAGAATGCAGGCAGGTATATATACTTTAATTAGCCCGCTCACAGCACGATATGAAATTAGGTAAGAACGACCCTGAAGCTCTTGGATAAGCTTAACAATTTTCTTTATCAGGTCAACAAACACACACAAAGATCTACGTTAAATAAACTGCAACATTATCAGATAAGCGGACTGGCTAATACACTATGTCAAATGCTACAGTATTATCTGCCTATATCAAAACTTCCTTGACACAAACGATAAAAGTTAGCATTAGTTAGACAGTTACTAATATTAACCGATAACATAGAGAATTGTGGATTCTAACTTTTATGCTATGATTCAAAGGGCTTTATCTCATATACGTTACTTTATATTGCTGATAGAATTATTTAATAATAATTACTACTTGACTCTGATCTCAAATGTACACCGTCCTAGCCCTCACCTAACTGAAACATATTACAGATAGTTTAACCCTAGTAATTTTTCTGTGCATAATATCCTAATAGTTACAGAACTTAAGCTAGCCTCTGGTGCAAACACGAATCCCACATTAATATGAGCCAATGACAATGAAATTCACCCAGTACAAAATGCAGTTTTTAAAAGATTAAAATTCACTTGGTTAGCAATAAATAAATTTAGCAATTCAACTTATGAAACAGTAAGTAATAAATGTTGTGTGTAAATAACTTTGCTTAACTGTGCCTAGTTTAATTCATTGTGGTTAATTGATAAGTTATCCTAACCTAACTTTATATAACTGGTTGAAATTAGTGTGCAACTATAGCCTAAATCTGGCCTTTTTGATTCACTGTAAATATTAACTAGGCTATATCTGGCCTAGTTGTTATAATTGTGGTAAATATTGCAAAGGTTCAACCTAACTGTGGCTACCTTACAAATTCACTATAAATAATAATTAAATATAAAAGTTTCCTACCCTGGCTTCATTTGTAAATGTAATAATTAAGTCTAAGGTTAACTAGCCTACCTTGGCCTTCCAAATTACTGTAGATAATTAAATTTATGAGCTAAACTAGCCTACTCTGGCCTGCCTGTAACCACTGGTAAATAATTAACTTCTGTGAGTAGTTAGCCTAGCCTAACTTGTGCAAGTCTCTGGGCCCAGCTGTGAGCTAACTTAACCTAACTTTATAATCCCTGGTACATACAATCAGGCCCAGCTGAGCTGAGACCACTCTGTCTGCTAAAACTAGCTAGTCCACATCTTGATGAAGGACCATTGTGGAAATTGTGTAGACTGGCCTCCTTGTGAGATGCTCACCCTAGCAAGTATTGTTGATACAGACACCCTGAGATTAGATTGCCCCAGTCTCACAAGTGGCTTTTAGGACACATTTCCATATGCAAACTGATCTTGCAAGAAATTCCTAACTACATGCACAAATGACTAACTTACTTGGTGGAGAATATGCTATCAGAAATCCCCAGATTCTACTCAAGCAAAACCTAGATACCTCTCTGGTCCCTCTCTTCAACACCATGTGCAGTGAAGGACTTATTCCTGCAAGTATTCAGATGGTATTAGTATCCCCTGCCTGCACCTTAACGATCCCTGAACTCAATGTGGGTATTCCCTACAATATATATGCAGACACTAGCTTCTAGACTAATAAGAGGAGATGCCCGCAATCTTACCAGGTCTGTAGGCATTCGCCCACTAATTACCCACAGTTCAAATTGCCCACGTTCCTCAGGAATATCGCTGGCCAACTTATGGGGCCTGGGATAGATTATTATTATAATCAAAAGAAGCGCTAAACCACAAGGGTTAGGGCCTGGATAGAGACAAATATCCTGAGTACTTCGGGAAGCCTCTATGATTCTTTGTTCCACAGGCCATATTTTGAAGACACGTGGGGGCAAAGAGCTTTTTTTCCCCCGGTACTTTATCACCACTGTGTCTAGTCGAGAAGAACATGCTAGCATCTGTCTGACCCCCTCCTGCCTCCATTCAAGCATGAGGTTGCTAGTTCAATTATCTAATATAATCTAATATTCACTCATGTTAAGGTCTAAGCCTACCTCCATATTAAGGTCTAAGGCTACATTATTAATTATAATATTTGTTACTAACAGTATAAACCTACCTAAACCTCCTTAAAGGGTAAATCTATCGATTAGTATGTACAAGCACTCTGCCTTGCCATCTAGTGTTTGTTTGGGTGGATGTTAAGTGCTCCTAAAGCTTATTTACAGTGAATCTGTCAGTCATATTTCTTGCACCAAATAAATTTTCACAGAAGTAGAGGTGGAGGCGCCAGTCTTTTCCTTGAGCGGTGGACTTACAGAACCTGTTCCTTGCTATGTCCAGGGCCTCATCACTTGTGCATTTAATATTGTCAGAGGGAATTTATCAGCACTTCTAATTCTCTCAATGGAGGTGCAGGCCAAGCCTCTGGGTGGATGGAAGAGGAGGCAGAGAGGCAATCTCAGTCTTTCCACTAGTGGTGGACTCATTGCACCTGCCTCCGTTGCTAAGTGTCCAGGGCCTCGTCTCTCCCATGCCACCCACTGCTGCCCCCACAACACTCACCACCCACAGAGACTGCTGCTCGTTCAGCAGTTCCGTGACCTAATTTCATACAGGGGTATTCCTTCTTGGACCATTTTTCTATAATCTCTAAACAACTTCGCAGCTGTTGTTAACAATGGTCTGAGTTTATCCACAATAAATTGCATTTTGTTAAACGATGTTTGGGTTTCTGATCATCAGACATGCAAGTCACACTAACAGGAATCTTATGGAAAACACTTAGTACAGTTCTGAGGATTGTCAAGTTAAATTGTAGATTCATCTCTTAATAGATTGTGCTGAATTCACTTCTGACCTGGCCTTGCTGAAAGTTCTACCTTAGACTCGGACTCGTTGTACCTTTGCTTAGCACTGCTACTACTACTGCCTCCAAACTTGCCTCTGCACACTCCTACCCGATGCTAGCCTCTGACCTCTGCATGTTCCTTCTTGTGCTAATATCCGACTCCTGCAACACTGACCCTTTTGGCTTTAGTGCTTAGCATCAGGACAGGGCCAATAGTGATAGTTTTTCACAGAAGGAAAAATATCCTTACCAATGAGACCATGAATAGGGTGGGTTAGGGTATTTAGATTCGATATATGAAGGAGAAAGTCAAATTCTTGACCAAGAACCTTCACTGCAGCAAGGGAATTTTTCAGTTTAGGTATATGGCCATAAATGGTTTTCATGAAAATTAAACTATATATTATAAATAAATTCTATTAATCTGATTAGCAGGCATAATGATTTAACTAAATAAAATTTATTGGTTGGAATGCTAATAGTGATGCCAATAGTTGGTATAAATTCCACTACTTTATATTTTTAATTTATAAATATACACAGGTGGCATATAAACATTAACCAATATTAAATGAAGTTTCATTAGAAAGGCTTAATTTCAGAAGCTTTATGTATTAAATTTTTAAATTACAATTTAATACTTATGTTCTGAAAGGCATACAGATTGAGCAATATTTCATTTTTCCTTCTGGAACTATATCTAGTGCTTCAAATGATGAATAAATGCTATGAAACAAATAAAAAGTATGGTGGTACCTCAGCATACGAACAGCTCCCAACTCGAACAATTATGTAAGTGTGTATTTTTGTAAATGCTTTTTGTAAGTGTATTTTTGGGGGTCTGAAATGGATTAATCTAATTTACATTATTCATTATGGGAACAAATTGCTCGGTACGGCACTCAAACAGCCTTCTGGAAACGAATTGCTTGTAACCCGAGGTAGCACTTTATCACTAATAATGCAAAGCAGGCTTGCCCATTTACCAAATGTATTGGAACCATTTCAATGATGGAAAATACTGATTTGCTATAAAGAATGTATAAAATAATGCAGACTTATACATCTCAAATCACATAATGCATACATACATGACAGTCTTCTGTGCCTTTGTTAAGACATGCTCAACACCAGACATTGTTCTTATGCTTATTATTACGAGTGCAAATATCTTTCTACAATTGTCTTTCATCACAAACAATAGTATATTTAAAGCATTCCCTTACATTTTACTTTTTCTAAAATTTTAATTTTCAACTACTGTAATGTAAGCTGTTAATCCAAGTTAAAAAAAAAATTCAAGTTGTTACTGAAGCATAGTAGCCTTAGTAATTAATAGTAACTGATGCACAACCACTGTTGGACATAAATTATTGCAGTATGGCACTATTTTGAAAATTTACTTTGTGGTCCAATATGTAACATCAATTGTCAGGTTCTAATTCTTGACTTGTTAATATACATTTATATTTAATGTTCCTCACTTCCCACTAGTCTAAGCAACAAAGTAAAGCACTGTTATAAATGTCCATCACATCTTTGGTTTATGGGAAGCTGCAAACTGATATCAACGGCACTGTCCATAAAGCAAACGTGAAACTAATGTCGAGGCATTATTAATAAGAGACCTTCACGTGTACAATTTTCCATAATACTTCAATATGAAGAGTTACAATAATGTTGCACTAATTTGTCTTCACTATGGTCAGTACGCTAGATACAAGTCTATAAAACCTTTATGATCAAATTTGCATGTCTAAGTTTAAATGTCTTTATACAAGCCTAATGCAGAGATTTTTAATATTCCTTTTGTATAAACTAACAGTAGGTAAATCTAACATATGTAGCATATATACAAACTGTACATCACATATGACACAAAGAATTAATGGTATACTTTTCACTACTAGTTCTCTAGAAATTGTACTCTGTCAACTGATGAAGGCATATATACAATGAGTAAACACTTTCATGTGTTTGCTAGAACTAGCTCCAGCTCTTGAGTCCTACCTCTTAACCACTTATTAGATATTTATGAGTGAGTGGGTGGCTGAATTATGCCTGTGTCCATAGTTATGTATACTCTACTTGGTTTATTTTGGAATGACAGGAAGAGGCAATACATATAAATATATACAGTACACTGAAGAAATATATTATAAAACATCCACACTTAGGAAGACTTTCATGGGGATATGAAGGACCTGCAGCCAAAACAAATACAATTGTCCTTCCAAATCTGCAACCTTCTGTATTCAAGAATTTCAGTTATCCAACATCTTTTTACCAAATGAGCAACCAGAAAAAATATATTCAATTATCCAACATTCTTTGTGGCTCATCAGCTTTCCTAATCTCAATTTTTAAATAAATGTTAATACCAACTAAATTAGAGATCTTTTTTTTTTATATTATTAACACATCGGCAGTTTCACCAAGGTAGGGTGCCCCGAAAAAGAAAAAAACTTTCACCATCATTGTCTTCACAGAGGGTGTGACTACACTACAGTTATAAATCACATTAACACTTCTCCTTCAGAATATGCAGGCACTGTACTTTCCCCATCTCCAGGTCTCGAGTCTGGCCTGCTGGTTTCCTGAATCCCTTCATAAACATTACCTTGCTCACACTCCAACAGCACGTAGTCCTAAACCATTTGTCTCCATTCACTCCTATCTAACACGCTCACGCATGCTTGCTAGAAGTCCAGTTTCAAGGAAAGGCTGGAGTGAGGTACCCTCCCTCCAACCCTTTCCTTGGCCGACTCCTCTACCCTGCCTTCCTCCACTACAGATATACTGCAGTAAATCAACTGATGTTCATTTACTAATGTATTAGCAGTTTCCATTTTGTAGGGCCTGAGAATAAAACACATACCCCAGAAAATTTGGAGGGATGACTATTCGAGCAGTTTTCACAAGTATAGAGTTTTCTATTTGAGTGTGTATGTACACAATGTCTTTTAAAGTAACTTTTTTTTTTATTATTAAAGTTAAATCTGGCACAAAACAAGACTGTTATTGCTTCAAGATAACATAGTTGTTCTGGATTTTTATTGGTTTATTAACAGAACGACCATGGAAAGTACAGTACCTGCACTCTGGAAGGGTAGAGAGCATTGCAGTTCAAAAGGGTCATCTGAATTATACCTGCACAAGTCTGACAAGACAGCTGTTGAATGAATGATGTTTCCTTTTTTGAGTTGCCCTACCTTGGTGGGAGATGGTTGCTGATAAAAAACTAACAGGGTACAACTATCAAATGTTCCACAAGAAATTTTAATCTTCCTATAACAAAAGGAATCAGAACATGTATATCAGCATTATTATATTTTATGGGGAAGCACTTAATCCATGGGGGTCATATAGCGCCTGGGAAATTGGTAACATTCAGGTTCAATCTAAGGAAGGGGAGGACATCCAATTTCTTGAATGAATTATCAACAATTTTCTGAACTGTTGCATTGTCTCATACAGTTTAATTACATTTCTTTTTAACTTATATGATCCTTGAACAATTTCTACCTTTATTACAAATCATCACATCTTCACTTTGGCACCGGGATAGTCATAATACCGCATTAAGGTTTACCACTCTGAGTCAATTACCAAGGAAAATGGAAATGTACAAGTTTACCTTAATGCTGACTTATAAAACTAAAATGTAAGGGTAAAGCTTCCAAAAATTCAATCGTCACAGGCAGTAGCAAGAAAAATTCCTTTATAACAAACCACAAAGCTGTAAAAATGTATAAATTTCAAAAGGTAGCTAATAAAAAGAGAAGGATAATAAACCACCATTCCTTGCTTTGATTAAAAGTTCATACTGACTGTACTTCAAGAGTATGAGTGACTCCACTGTTTATAGAAAAATTTGCCTCTCCACAAAACTTGCTCCACAGCTTTTAAGACAAAGAAATATTAATATAATAATCTCGCATAAGCCTCCTTTTTATGTCTTTCTAAATTGAAGGAAAGGATTTAATCTTTTTATATATGAACCTTCTTATAAATAATACCATAGTATTTGATCTGAACTCATTTACCATAAGCACAGTATGGTATTAAGTAAATGCAGGAAAACACTGCTTTTCAACAGTAATATTGGCAGTTCAAGATATACACTGATGTTATGATAGTTCAAAATATGTACAGGATTTATAGTAAAATATTCTTACTATGTAACAGTTTAATGAAGTCTAAGTAAATTATGATAAACTAGAAAATGTAATATACATACATGGTGATAAATTTTCCTAAATTTAAGATGCAATGTATTAGTCTTACAAAGAAAAATGTTACACTTTCTTTACATGAAAGATGTGTAGTTCCAAACTGCAATACCAATGCATTTTAGAGCTTTCTACACAGCATCAGCCATTTCCTTGTCTACCTAGATCTATCATTTTTCCTATTTCAAAAGGTGTGAAATTTCAAAACAGTTATGAAGGAGTCAGAATAAGGGGCTATTAAAAATACCTCTTAAGAGACAACAAAATAATACCTGTTTGACCACCAGCTGCATAAATCTGGAAACGTGTCTAGATATAGAAAGTATGTTTCTCATCAGTTTGTACAAGAGGCACACCCATTTTTAACTTGCTGAATCCCTAAGTAAGCTTTGGCAAGGAACTGAAAGTGTTTTTAACACCATAATGCATGAAAGGCTGCTGAAGAGGTATGTGACAATGCTTGCACTATTTAACAAATGCACAGCGAAACTTAATAAATCATAATAATGTTTTTTTTTAAATAGGGAAATCATGAAATCATTAGTTAACCTTTAATTGTGTTTAAGAACTATTTTATATTTGTTGCTCATTTACAGTGAGGTCACATCTGAGGGAAGATTGGGTGGTATTTTATCAACAAAGTTTCCGGGGAATTGTCCACACTTCCATTACACTCTCCATACAGCCACTGATCATTCAGGCGAGCCAACACATGAACCACACTGCCTTCCTGTTTAAAAGGAAAAAAATTCAGTTAGATGAATTTTATCTAGGCTTCAGCAATACAGTGGACCTCCGAGCACGAGCACCCCGGAAATCGTACACTATGTAAGTATAATATTGTAAGTGCTTTTGTAAGTGTATTTTTGGGGGTCCGAAATGGGCTAACCTATCAGACATTATTTCTTAAGGGAGTAAATCGTTCGTAATGGCACTTGAGCAGGCTTCTGAAATGAATTTCGCCGTTACTTGGGGGGTCCACTGTACTTATTATTAAATAATATAAAATTGACTCTTCTCCATATAAAGAAAGTTGCAGCAGTCACACAGAACCTACACACTCACCCTGTATTGAGTGCCAGCCATGACCCCACAACTTGTCTATTGCAGCCATAAGTAATCCTTGCCAGTTTATATTATGCACAAATCTACCCAGTTAAAAAAAAAAAAAAAAAAAAAAAAAAAAAAATCAGAAGTTTACTTGAAGGAAATATGTACAGTGGTACTGGTTAACGATATAGTCCCCAAACTCGCCCTTTTATGTAAGTTTATTTTTAAATGCTTTTGTAAGTGTATTTTTGGGGCCTAAAAGGACTCAGTCTATTTTGATTATTCCTTATGGGATAAATTCGTTTGGTAATGGCACTTGAACAGCATTCTGGAACGAAAAATATTGTTAACCAAGGTACCACTGTACAATAATCTAAAAACGCTAAAGACAATGATATTCTACATTTATTTTGTACCAATCTAAAATAAAAACTTGTGTACAGTATTATTATTATAATAAAAGAAGCTACAACCACAGGGGTCATACAGTGCAGTAGGGTAGGGCAGGATGCAGAGAGAATGGGTTGTAAGAGGGAGAGAGGGATGATTAGTAGGGTGGAGTGCAGCAGGACAGTGGATAGTGCAGGGATAGAGGGTAGCAAGAGATTGAGGTAGAAGGGACTGAGGGCAGTGCTTAGAGGTATAATCTTCAGAGTTTGTGTAGTAAGTCAGTTACACAAAAAGTCAATATGAGAGTCAGGATTAAAGGAGGGCCCATCAGCAAGAAGGAAAGGTAAAGAAAGGGCAGCAGAGCGAAGACGACGACGGAAGTAAATCCTGACAATGCTCACAGAGAGGGACAGGAGCCATCCATGAGATACCTATGAGTGGGCGGCAAAGGTGTGGCCGATGCAAAGATGGAAGAGTGTGGTGAATTTCAACCCTCAACATTGTTATGTACAGTAGATCCTATTTCACTGCAGGGTTCATATACCTCAAAATTTGCTTTATTAGAATAGCAACTTTCCTAGGTAGCAGGTTGGTAGACAGCAACTGCTCAGA
This sequence comes from Cherax destructor, assembly GCA_009830355.1. Lineage (NCBI taxonomy): Eukaryota > Metazoa > Arthropoda > Malacostraca > Decapoda > Parastacidae > Cherax > Cherax destructor. The sequence continues at coordinate 19,664 of WNWK01018902.1, read as the reverse complement.
GAGGTACTATCATCCTACCAAATGAGGTAAAATGGAAGCCTGTAATTGCTTTACATGATGGTGCATGATTGCTGGTGTCTTTTTTTCTGTCTCATAAACATGTGAAATTTCAGGTAGGTCTTGCTACTTCTACTTACACTTAGGTCACACTGCACATACATGTAAAACAAGCAGATAGCATACACACCCCTCTGGGTTTTCTATCTCCATGGGAAAGTGGAACAGAATTTCTTCCCCCGTAGTTTTTCATGTGTGTGTTGTAAGAGGAGACTAAAATGCTGGGAGTGAGGGGCTAGTAACCCCTTCTCCTATATAAAACAGTGTCTCCTCACTTATCACGTACTAGTTTTTCCGATGACTCGACTTATGACTGGCTCTCTGACCAGTATGCATACCTATATAATGTACATAGTATATTAGAGCTGATTTCCTCTATTCTGTTTGTTAGGACCTCGACTTCGGTCATAAACCGTTCCAGGAGCTAGACCTTAACCTTAAATTATTCGAAGTCGAAACCTTTATTTCCTGCATAAGAAATAATGTACACGTAGTTCAATTAATCCATTTCAGACACTCCAAAATATTCACAAAACTAATTTTGTGAAGATTAACTATAGTTTTACATACACAAACAATTATAAATACATATATAAAGTAATAAATTTATAATTAAACATTTAAAAATAACATTTACTTACCTTTTATTGAAGAGTTGCTGGCATCTGGAAGATAGGGAGGAGGACAGGGGGAGGGGTTAGTCTTTGAAGGGAAATCCTCTCCATAAGGACTTTAGGTAACAAGTCCTTATCTGAGGTTACTTCCCTTCTTTTCCTTTTAATGCCACTTAGACCAGTTTGAGAGTCACTAGACCCCTGTCTAGAAAAATAACTTGTCAAGAGTGTTCTGTTTCTGGTGCCTCTAACATTTTCCTGAAGTGGGACATGGTTTTGTCATTAAGCTTGCTCAGGGTGGTGTTTTTCAACAAATGTCTGCCCATCATTCCATTTGGAACAAATTTCCTTAATCTCTGAAGTTACTACTCACCCTGTCCATCCTCCTCCTGTGAATCAATTTCCTCTACTGTCATCTGATGCTGTTCCCTGATGAAGCTCTTTGCAGCTCTTCAGTGGTTAGGTCTACCTTTGTGCTCCTCCACCATCTCTTCCACACCCTCGCCACCACTCACCTCCAACCTCAGGCTGTTCCCCAATGCCACAATATCTTCCACACAATAGGCACAGGGTCGTCAGGGTCAGGGTCAACCTCAAATCCTTCAAAATCCCTCTTGTCAACACAATCCGGCCACAGTGGTCTCCAGAGTTCAAAGTCCTGGAAGTCACTTCCTCCCAAGCCTTACCTATAAGGCCTATGCAATGGAGGATACTGAAGCGTGATCTTTCCAGAACTTCTTAGGGTCAACTCAGTGTCCAAGGTCACTTCAAAGCACTTTTGAAATGCTGCTTTGTGTACAGTTTTTTGAAGTTAGAAATTACCTGCTGGGTCCATGGGCTGGATGAGAGGAGTGGTGTTAGGAGGCAAGAACTTCACTTTTATAAAACTGAAGTCCTCAGACAAAGTCTTCAAGTTGTGAGGATGAGCAGGAGCATTGTCCAGTAGCAGGAGGCACTCGAGTCCCAGTCTGTTCCAGGAGGTATTTTCACACTGGGGCCAAACACCTTGTGAGTGAGCCATTCCACGAAAATTGGGTTTCATGACCCAGGCTGCCTTGGTGTTAGCCTTCCAAAACATACAAATTATTCTTGTTCACATTGTGTTTCTTGAAAACACTGGGATTTTCAGAGTATAACCAGAGTTTCACTTTAAAATCCCCACTAGCATTACCACACAAATGAGAGTTAGCCTGTCTTTCGGGGTTTTGTGTCCTGGCAATCCTTTTCCCCCTGAGTAATGTAGGTCCTGTTTTTTTTTTCTTCCAAAAAAAAGCCTGTTTATCCAATTAAACACTTTTTGGGGGTTAAAATTTTTTCAGTGTCTACAAACCCCCTTTATTCCTGCATAAACTTTTCAGCAGCACGCTTGTCTGAACTGGCTGCCTCCCATGCCTCAACACTGTGTATGCCACTACGTTTCTAATCTCTCAAACCAGCCTTTGCTGTAAAACTCGCATCAGCACGGGTTTCCCAGGCATTGTCTAGACAAGATCTGCATGCAACTGCCTTCCCTTTTTAAAAAATTTGCCGTGGAAACATTATCACCTGCTATCTTTTTTTCATTGATCCACCCCGCCAACAACTTCTCAACCTCATCCACTGTTGATCTATTTGGCAAACATGTCAACACCCTAGCAACATTAGCTTCCTTGATTCCTTGCCAGGATAGGGTGATAGATTGGTTTGTTGTACATCCTGGCAAGCTCACTCACACGTATGCCACTCATTTTTTTCTACTACAGTATCCCCCTTCGTCGATGGTGTTCCTCACTTTACCACGGGGGTGCCACTAGGAAGTTTTGGCCCCATGGTGACTTTTTTCCCAATGACAATCATTAAACCAGCAAAAACACAATACAGTAGACCCTTGCTTTTAAACACTCCAAAACTCACCCTTTTGTAATTTTATTTTGTAAGTGCTTTTATAAGTGTTTTTTTGGGGTCTGAAATGGACTAATCTAATTTACATAATTCCTTATGGAATAAATTCGTTTGGTAACAGCACTTGAACAGCATTCTGGAATGAAGAATGTTGAATGCGAGGGCCCACTGTAAATTTTTGTGAAATGTTTGAATGAGCGCGCTGGGAATGTTCTCTCAATGGTAAACAACGCTAGACTGGCTCATGACACCTGCATGGTGAGGCGGACAGGTCTGGTACCCGGACCGAGGGCGAGGGGAAAGCGGTTGGCGAGGAAAATTTACTGAAAAGGCATCGAAATCACCATCTGAACCGGCCAAAAATCGAGGGGCCACTGTATTACAATATCAGCATGCTCACAAATGACTTCCACCAAGCGTGTGTGGCGTGTTAATGAGTGAATGGAGCAATGCTTTTTTAGCCTGACGAGCTGTTGGAGTGTGAGCAGGGTAATATTTAGTAAAGGGATTCAGGGAAACCAATTACAGTGGTTTCGGTTTATGATATTTTTTTTTTTTATTCCCAAATGCTGTTCAAGTGCCCTTACCCAAAAGAAATTTTTCCCCATAAGGAATAATGTAAACAGACTAGTCCTTTTAGACCCCCAGAAAACAATTTTCAAAAGCATTTAAAAATATACTTACATAAAAAGGGGGATTTTCGGGACCATCGTAAGGGCCACTGTATTGATTTAGCAGGACTTGAGTCCTGGAAGTGGGAAGTACAATGCCTGCATTTTAACCCCTTTTACTTCGCAACCCTCAATCCTGGGGTGATCTTCTGTTGTCGCAAATTAAATATAAATAAATTATTTTTTTTTACGAAATGATATGAGAATCGTTTCCCGATTAAAACACCAAAATTTGAAATTTTATTGAAAACTCATGGAATTATGCTCCCGAAGTTAGTGATCTCCGCAATATATCGCCGGCAATTTGCCCATTTCCCTTTTTGGTAAATTCCATTGTTCCAGTTGACCAAACTCATAGATATTTCTTTTTTTGAACTCCATTTGTTCTATCGATTGAGTACAAGAAACCACTAATTTATCGATTCCCAAATACCCAATAAAGTGATCAGAAATTGGCAATTTGGAATTTTATGCAAAATAAAATTGTCAATTTCAAAATAGGGTCCAGGGAATAAACAATGCAGACATTCCTGGCACTAAAATAAGATGTTATCTGTTCATTAGTCACGTCTTTAGGCCCCTTATATTACTTTTGCTTTCTATTTTGATTTTTATTCACATAAAAAATAGATTCTCCTACTGCTATGCAGACTATTGCATTATTGTAAAATGGTATAAATAATATCAGTGCACTTGTGAAAGAATATTAGACTCACCAATTGATGTGTATTGGACGCTGGCGTGATCTGTTTACTCTCATGAACATTTGCAAAAATCGAACATTTCTCCTACTTTGAGCTCATCCCCCAAGGTTGTTTTCATCATAAAACTAATCAAAATCATCTATATTTCTGTAGTATGTTGTCCATTCTATAAAATGAGGACCATAAAAAAGAGAATGCAACCATAAATACTATACGAAAATACACCTCAAAGTCGGCGTTTAATAAAAAAAAAAAATGGTCGGAGTTTTTTTCTCTCATTATGTACTGCGTGCTGTAGGATTTTTTTATACTGCGCACACTGACCACACAGACCCATTCTCTCATCATGTGGGCCAACCAGCTTTCTCCTGTTTGATTTGAAGCCGCTAGAATTTAGGCGTATTGATACGTCCGAAACAGTGGCTCGTAAGACGTATATATACGACCGAAACAGTCAAAGGGTTAAAGGAGGGGTCTGGGATAGTGACAGTTTGGAGGGACTATTCTAAACTGTAGTATCTGAGCACCTCTGCAAAGACAGTTAGTTACCATTTTGTCCTAGGCACATGTCGATTAGACACTAGGCCTGTTGTAGCGTATGTGTGTGTGTGTAACGAAACACTTCGAAATGTTTCCTGCCCCGCCGGAATTGAACCCGGGCCCTCCGAAGTGAAGCAAGAGCGCCAGCCACTTCATGCCATCGGGCGTGTGATTATGTATGAGTGAGGTGAAAGTGTTGGAATGATGAAAGTATTTTTTTGGGTCACCCTGCCTCGGTGGGAGACGGCTGACTTGTTGAGGAGAGAGAGAGAGAGAGAGAGAGAGGAGAGAGAGAGAGAGAAAACTCACTACTGTATAAACATTTTGAAAATACAGGAACCTCTGTGTTTCGCCATAATCCCTTCCAGAAGCTTGGCCTAAACTCAAAGTCGGCTGAAAGTCAAAGCAATATTTCCCATAAGAAATAATGTAAATCCAATTAATGCATTCCAAACACCCAAAAATTATTCACAAAAATACATTTTTAAAAGAAAAAACTCTGTTTTACATACACACAACAAATATAAATCTATATAGTACTTAAATGAGTAATACAATAGATAAATAAACATTTAAAATCCCATTTATGTACCTTTATTGAAGTCTGTTGTTGGCATCTGGAAGATAGGGAGAGGAGAGAGGAGGACTTATTGTTTGAAGGGGAATCCCCTTCCATAAAGACTTTAGGTAACAAGTCCTTATCCGGGTTACTTCCCCTTCTTTGTCTTTTTAATGTCACTAGGACCAGCTTATAGTCACTTGACCCCTGTCGCACAAAATAACTGTCCAGAGGTGTCTGTTTCTGGCGTTCCTTTAAGATGTCCCAGAAGTAGGACATGGTTTGTCACTGAACATGTTGCAGAGATGGCTTATTTCAGCTTGTTCAGGGTGATATTTTTCAGCAAATGCTTGCACCCTACCCACACTGCCCAAATCTCCTTAATCTCTGAAGAAGGCACCTCCTAAACTCCCTCTTTCTCCTCCTCTGAAGCAAGTTCAGCTGTGGTCTGATGTTGTTCAGATGAAGATCTTGCAGCTCTTCAGTGGTTAGCTCTTCCTGTGGTCCTCCACCAACTCTTCCACATCCTTGCCACTCACCTCCAACCCCATGGACTTTCCCATGTCACAATACATTCCACAACAGGCAGAGGGCTGGGCAGGATCAGGGTCAGCCTCAAACCCTTCCAAAACCTCTGGAGGACAACATTCTGGCCACAATTTTCTCCAAGCAGAGTTCAAAGTTCAGGAAGTCACTCCCTCCTGCCGTTACCTATAAGGCTTATGCAGCTGAGATATTGGAAGTGATTCCTCCAGAAGTCTCTTAGGGGTCAATTCAGTGTCTGAGGTCACTAAAGCACCTTCAAACACTGCTTTCGTGTAGAGTTTTTTGAAGTTAGAAATTACCTGCTGGTCCATGGGCTGGATGAGAGGAGGATGTTAGGAGGCAAGAACTTCACTGTTATAAAACTGAAGTCCCTAGACAATAGGTCTACCAAGTTTGGAGGATGAGCAGGAGCATTGTCCAGTAACAGGAGGCACTGAGTGGCAAATTATTTCCTGTAAGTATTTTTTCACACTGGGGCCAAAACACTTCATGGATCCAGCTTCACGAAAATTTGCCTCAGACCCATGCCTTTTGCTAGCCCTCCACATCAAACAATTTACTCTTTACGACATTGTTTTTTTCTGAACACTCTGGGATTTTCAGAGGATACACGAGTAAAGGCTTCACTTAAAATCCCCACTAGCGTTAGCACAGAACAAGAGAGTTAGCCTGTCTTTCATAGGTTTGTGTCCTGGCAGTGCCTTTTCCTCCTGCATGATGTAGGTCCTCTTTGGTCTCTATGTACCTCTTTAATCACTCATGAATTTTTCAGCCACACGTTTGTCTGAACTTGCAGCCTCACCCATGCCTTACCACACTGTGTATGCCACTAAGTTTCTTAAATCTGTCAAACCAGCCTCTGCTGGCCTTAAATTCACTAACATCAGCACTCAATCCAGGCATTTTCTTTACGTAGATCTGCGTGCAACTGCTTTGCCTTTTCACAAATGATTGTCTCTGACACACTATCACCCACTAACTCTATCCTTTGATCCACACCAGCAACAACTCTCAACCTGTTCGATCATTTGGTCTATTTGCATATCAACACCTTTCGCAACATCAGCTTCCTTTGATTTGTTCTTTCTGCCAGGATAGAAGCGATAGTTGACTTGTTTTTGCCATATATCCTGGCAAGCTCCACAAGTCGCACACCAATACAAGTGCATACGATGGACTACCAGACATTACGTGATGCTGGATGGGCCTTTGCTTAACAGGGAAACAATGTGCTTCATTATCACTTTGAAATAGCATTTCAAGTGATAATGAAGAATGAACTGATGTCCCTCTAACTAATCGTCTACTATTACTTTCATGGGTATAAATTTGTTGTGTGTGTGTACCTAGGCCTGAAATGGATGCCAAAGCTATATCTTGAGTTTCACTGCCAACACTTCATTCCCAGTATCAGCAACATCTTCAGTTCCTTTAAACCAGGATAATTCCTCTTGAACTCCACCCTCTGCTGTTATTGGTGTCTCCAGCCCATAATATCTTTTGGATTTCACTCCAAATCAAGTTACAGTATTACCCCCAATGCCCTAGGATTCACTATGTGACCAACAGATTTTTTTCCTTGGCATCAGGTGGCAGTGAGGGACAAGCAACTGGGCTAGGCCTAAGATGGCAAATTTGAAAGCAGAAAACAAAATCAGGCACATGAGGATATAAATCAGATGCAGCCTGGTCCCGATAAAGCATAGTATGTTATATGCAGTTTATGGCTAGTTACCTCAAAAACTAGGATAGATTTATACATGGATATAAAAAATTAAGGCATTTTTTTTGGTTTGACAGGTTGATCTATACATGTCACTGGGCTATACCGAGGCACATACAGTGTATTCGTCCTGGTATCTCCAAACTCTAGTGTTCTTGGGTACCATTGTTAATATCCAAGAGATGAGTGATAGCAATAACCAAAACTGTCCATGTCCCATGGTCCATTTGGTAACGCACTCAGCTCACATACTGAAGGCTCATAGTTCGATCCCTGGCATGGGTGGAAGCAATAGGCATGTTTCCTTGCACCTACTGCCCGCTCACCTTGGGTAAGCAGGTAACCTGGGTGTTACTCTCTACTGTTGTGGGTTGCAGCCTGGGTGGGGTGGTTGTGCTATCATAGATAGAGCAGGACTTTGAAATGAGCTAAAAACAGGATAACAGCTCTAGCCTGTAAAACTGATTTATGTAAAAAAAATAGTAGCAGCATATGATGTGTAACAGTAGGTGTCCTGTAGCTAGGATTGCTAGCACACTCAGCTCACACACCGAGGTCCATGCCCGATCCCCCGTTTTCAAAGGTGGAAACATATAGGATGTGTTTCCTTAAGACACCTGTCCCTGGGTGTTAGTTGAACAGTGTGGGTAGCATCCTGGGGCCAAAATTGACCTAACTTGCCTAAAATGCTCTGCATAACAAGGGGCTTTCTATATAGTAGTATGGCATTGATGTCAGCTAAGCCTGTATACTTTGTACATGTACTTGTAGAAATACAATTCTTCTTATTATAGGTAGCATGAGGTGGACTTAAAAAGAAGGTGGCTTGCATAAGGAAGTGACAGTTTTAAAATTCCTATTGTATACTTCTAACAAGATCTTTAATTTTTAAATTATACAGGCCTTTTTTTTTTGGAAATGTGCAACAGTACTGATATCAAAAGAGCACAGACTAGTCACAGTAAATAAGGATCTATTTTTACTCCTGAGATCAGTCTCTCTTGACTGCTGCAGTCATTTTAAGATAAATACTATGGCTCCTTTCTTCTTCAGTTTCAAAGGCTCATCTCTTTCTTTAGATATGGCTTAACCCTTTTGAGTGTTGCAACCCCCAAATCCTGAAGTGTTTAGTGTTGCAAAAATATTCGAAATTATTTAAGCCCCAAAAAATTGTGATCAGTACTTACCAAAATACAGTGGACCCCGAGTAACGAGCAAATTCATTCCAGAAGCCTGCTCAAGTGTCATTACCAACGAATCGACTTTAAGAAATAATGTCAAGTAGGTTAGTCCATTCCCTCATGACCCCAAAAATACACTTACAAAAGCACTTACAATATTATACTTACAATTGCTGATTTCCGGGGTGCTCGTTACTCGGGGTCCACTGTATAGAGGCGTAAAGTTGGCAGAAAATGAGGCGTATGGCAACAGCGGCGAATGCTCACCCAGTAAAATTATATCATTGTGGACCCTGAGTTCGTGTGTCTCAGTTTTCGCCGATTTGGTTTTTGCACTTTTTTGTGGAAATATTGGCTTAGTTTTTGTTGATGGTACAGAACCTGTCCAGTGCCCAGCGCATATACAAAGCCCGCAAGCCCGCCTCCCACGCACATTCTCAGGCAGTGTAGCACTGTTTCTGGTTGAGTGAACATTATCCTGCGAGTTTATACAAAACATTTCTTAACAATCCATTGTTTTTGGCCCTTGATTATTGTGTGTGACTGCTAAATAAGCCATCATGGGCCCAAAGAAAGCTCCTAGTGCCAGTCCTCTGGTAAAGAAAGTGAGGAACACCATAGAATTAAAGAAAGAAATCGTAGCAAAGTATCAAAGTATAGTCAATAAAGGCTATAGCACCAGCCACGATAAAGTGTAGTATTAACAGTGTAGCAAGGAAGTTAAGCGATTAAGAGATAAAAAAAAATGACATGAAACTTAACTCCTCCATTGTTGTTTGAGGAATATAGGGGCACTGAGAACACCGCTGCCCTCTGCCACCATCTCCTCCAAGGTAAGTGTAAATATTTCTTATTTATATAAGTGTGAATATTTCTCATTTATAAATTAAAGTGTAAATATTTCTTATTTATAAATTACGTAGATTGTTTCAGTGTGAATACTGGTGGTGGATTCTGAACACCTCCACCACCACTAGTCACCAACAAGAGTCGCCAATAGCGTAAATGTTCATTTATACATGTTATTAGTGCTTTATATTTATTTGTCATTCTTTTTCTCTGTATTTAAATCTAGATTTAATTTATTAAAAATTATTTTTTGTTAATACTCCTGGGTGTCTGAAATTGAATTTACATTATTTCTTATGGGTAAAATGGTTTTAGTTTTTGCCGATTTTAGTTTTAGCCGATCCCTCTGGAACGGATTAAACACGAAAACAAAGGGTCCACTGTACTCCCATTCGAAGGCTTTTGTATTTTCCAATATTTTTTTTTTTTTCAAGTAACTTGTGTGGCCTGTGAGACCAAAAGTGGGGTGCAATGTACATATACTATACACTCGTATGCAACATAATAACCGCACAAACATTACTTCACATTGTATATTGTTTACACAAACATTAAAAAATTGTTTATTACTATTGTTCTATAATATATATACAAATGTACAGTCACTGGACATGTTCAGAAGTTCTGCAGCTTGTGGAACTCTTGAAACATGGTTTCATGCACAGTGGTGTTTTTTTACACTCCTCACATAAAATGTGTGTCTGCATTTTGCGGGCGTTTTTTTGTATGTGCACAGACAAAACACCTCTTCTGAGCAGTTTTCTTCAAAGCAGTAGCAGGCAGTTGTGTTAGGTAGTTATCCTAGGCCAGTGCTGTCTGGGTCATCATTCCTCTTCCTTCCATTTCTTTCCTTCCTACCTACCTACCTTTCTTTCCTTCCTTTCATCTCGTCCTTTCTTCTGGTTTCTATAATATATATACATACACATATATAGTCACTGGGCACGTTCCTAGAACTGCTATTAGTTTCTGGAAGCTGGTTGTTGTGTGTGGGTGGACTTGCAAATGTGCTGGAGTCAGGGTGTGGCTGCAGTCAAAATGACAAATTATACCATCACTCACTACTCCTTTACTGCCTGTCAACACTCCATGGGGTCCCATGCCTCTTCCCCACCCCACCGTCCACATGGAAATAAGTCACTACGACTTCTTTTTTTTTTTTTTTTTTTTTTTTTTGGGTTATCCTCGTTGATTTGCAGTCGTCCTTCCTTCCTTCCTTCTTTCATCCTTCCCACCTACCTTCCTTCCTTTTTCCTTCCTTCCTTTTTTCCTTCATTCCTTTTTCCTTCATTCCTTTTTTTCCTTCATTCCTTCATTCCTTTTTCCCTTCATTCCTTTTTCCTTCATTCCTTTTCCTTCATTCCTTTTTTCCTTCATTCCTTTTTCCTTCATTCCTTTTTCCTTCATTCCTTTTTTCCTTTCATTCCTTTTTCTTCATTCTTCCTTTCTTTCTTCATTCCTTTTTCTTCCCTCCATTCCTTTCTTCCTTTCATTTTCCTTGTTCTTTCCTTCCTTCCTTTCTTCTTTCCTTTTCCTTTCCTCATCTCTTCTTTTTCCTTTTCTCATCTCTTCTTTTCCTTCCTCTCATTCCTTTCCTTCCTTCCTATTTTTCTTTTCCTTCCTTCCTTATCTTTTCTTCCTTCCTTCCTTCTTCTTTCCTTCCTCTCATCTTTCTCTTTCCTTCCTTCCTCATTCTTCTTTCCTTCCTCTCATCTTCTTCTTCCTTCCTTCCTCATCTTCTTTTCTTTCCCTTCCTCATCTTCTTTCCTTCCTCCTCATTCCTTCTTCCTTCCTTCATCTTCTTCCTTCCTCTCATCTTCTTCTTCCTTCCTTCCTCATTTCTTTTCTTTCCTTCCTTCCTCATCTCTTCTTCCTTCCTTCCTCATTCTTTCTTTCCTTCCTTCCTCATTCCTTCTTCCTCTCATCTTTTCTTCCTTCCTTCCTCTTCTTTTCCTTCCTTCCTCATCTTCTTTCTTCCTTCCTCTCATCTTCTTCTTCCTTCCTCATCTTCTTCTTTCCTTCCTCTCATCTCTTCTTCCTTCCTCTCATCTCTTCTTCCTTCATCTCTTCTTCCTTCCTTCCTCACTTCTTCTTCCTTCCTTCCTCATCTCTTCTTTCCTTCCTTCATCTCTTCTTTCCTTCCTTCCTCATTTCTTTCCTTCCTTCCTTATCTTTTCTTCCTTCCTTCCTCATCTCTTCTTTCCTTCCTTCCTCATCTCTTCTTTCCTTCCTCTCATCTCTTCTTCCTTCCTTCCTCATCTCTTCTTTCCTTCCTTCCTCATCTCTCTCTTTCCTTCCTCTCATCTCTTCTTTTCCTTCCTCTCATCTCTTCTTTCCTTCCTCTCATCTCTTCTTTCCTTCCTCTCATCTCTTTCCTTCCTCCTCATCTTCTTCTTTCCTTCCTCCTTCTTTCCTTCCTTCCTCCTTCTTTCCTTCCTTTTCCTCATCTCTTCTTTCCTTCTCCTTCCTTCCTTCTCATCTCTTCTTCTTCCTTCAGTTTTCTTCTTCTTCATCACACTACTTACAGCTCAGTAGCTTCACATGGGGCTCAGCCTCTTCACTTCACATGGAATAGTCACTGCACTCTTCGTTGGTCCTAAGCTGACAGTCGTCCTTCCCCTCCTTCCTTTCATCCTACTCATTTTCCTTCTCATCTCGTTTGCTGCCTCTTCCTTTTGGTATCCTGGTCACAAACCTGTCCATGAGTTCACTTCAGAGACACTTCTATCTGCGTTAGATCACTCGGGGAAGAGAAGAGTCTCAGATTGCCTGGGAGTCGCATTTTTGCTCCGCTAGGCATGCTGAACATGGAGGAGCGGCTTTCCCACAACAGCTAATCATTATACTGATCACACACTGTTCTTCACATGGGCCTACCGCCTCCTGCTTGATAAGCTGTTAGAATTTTGGCGTTTAATACGTCAAAACATTGGTTTCAGAAGACGTATATATATTTATCAAAACAGTCAAAGGGTTAAATTGCATTAACCCTTTGACTGTTTCCAGTCGTATATATACGTCTTACGAGCCACTGTTTTGGACGTATTAATACGCCTAAATTCTAGCGGCCTCAAATCAAGTGGGAGAAAGCTGGTAGGCCCACATGAGAGAATGGGTCTGTGTGGTCAGTGTAGTGCAGTATAAATAAATCAGGCAGCCAGGGGTTGCTTTGGGGGGGAAAAGCCATTTCAGTAGTCCATGTTCAGCATGCCTAGCGGTAAGAAATACCTGACCCCCGGCGAATCTGGGACTCTTCTTTTCCCCCAGTGATAGCTCTAACACAGATAGAAGTGTCTCTGAAGATGAATTTCTGGTTTTGAGGAGTTTGTGACCAAAACAATCCCCAAAGGATACCAAAAGGAAGGAAGGGGGAAAGGGAAAAAAGGGAAAAGGTGGGGAGGAAAAAAGGGGAAAAAAAGGGGAGATGAAAGGAAAAAAAAAAAGAAGAAAGGGAAGGGGGGGGGGGAAGAAGGAACCCCAAAGGGGGAAAGGGAAAAAAAAGGGAAGGAATAAAGGGGAAAGGGAAAGGGAAGGGGGAAAAGGGAAGGAAAAAAGGAAAGGAAGGAAGGAAAAAAAAAAGGAAAGGGGAAAAATAAGGGGAAGGGAAAGGGAAGGGGGAAAAAAGAAAAAGGAAGGGAAAGGAAAAAAGGAAGAAAGGAAGGAAAATGAAGAAAGAAAGGGAAAGGGAAAATGAAGGAAAAGGGAAAATGAAGGAAAAAAAAAGGAATGAAGGAAAAAAAAAGGAATAAAGGGGAAAAAAAGGGAAAATAAAGGGGAAAAAAAGGGAAAATAAAGGGGGAAAAGGAAAGGGAAAATGAAAAAAGGAAGGAAAAAAGGAAGGAAGGAAAAAGGAAGGAAGGAAAAAGGAATGAAGGAAAAAAGGAAAAAAAAGGGGAAAAAGGGAAAAAAGGAAAGGGAAAATGAAGGAAAAAAAGGAAGGAAGGAAGGAAAAAAAGGGAAGGAAAAAGGGAAAAAAGGGGGGGAAAGGGAAAAAAAAAAAGGGAAGAAGGAAAAAAGGAAAGGAAAAGGAAGGGAAAAGAAAGGAAGGAAATAAAGGGGAAAGGGAAAAAAGGAATAAAAAAGGAAAGGGAAGAATAAAGAAGGAAAAAGGGAAAGGGAAGGGGAAGGAATAAAGGGGAAAGGGAAAAAGGGAAAATAAGGGAAGAAGGAAGGAAGAAGGAAGAAGGGAAAGGGAAAATAAAGGGGAAAGGGAAGGGAAGGAATAAAGGAAGGAAGGGAAAGGGAATGAAGGAAGGGAAGGGAAAATAAAGGGGAAAGGGAAAAAGGAATAAAGGGGAAAGGGAAGGGAAGGAATAAAGGGGAAAGGGAAGGGAAGGAATAAAGGGGAAAGGGAAGGAAGGGTGAAAAAAGGGAAGGGAAAGGGAAAATGAAGGAAGAAGGGAAAGGGGAATAAAGGGGAAAGGGAAGGGAAAGGGAAAATAAAGGGGAAAGGGAAGGGAAATGGGGGGGGAAAGGGAAGGAAGGAAAAAAGGAAAGGGAAGGGAAATAAAGGGGAAAGGGAAGGGAAAGGGAAAATAAAGGAAAGGGAAAAAAAGGGAAATAAAGGAAGGAAGGAAGGTAAAGAAGGAAGGAAAAAGGAAAAGGAAGGGAAAGGGAAAAGAAAAAAAGGAAGGAAGGAATAAAGGGAAAGGGAAAGGAAGGAAAAAGGGGAAGGATGAAAAGGGAAGGAAGAGATAAAAGGGAAGGGGAAGAGATGAAAAGGGAAGGAAGAGATGAGAAGAAGGAAGGAAGAGATGAAAAGGAAGGAAGGAAGAGATGAGAGGAAGGGGAAAAAAAGAAAGGAAGGAAAAAGGGAAAAGAAAAGGAAGCTAGGAAGGAGGTTGTGGGGAAAAAACAGGGGCCCCTTTTGTGTTGACAGGTTGACAGCAGTGAGGGTGGTGAGAAAGGTATAATATGTCATTTTGACAGCTGCCTTACCCTGACTCAGCAAATTTAGATGTCCACACAAAAACACAGCTTAAAGGGCAAAGGGGAAGTTGATGGAAAGGGTAGTTTTTAAATTGTTGTAATTAATTTAGCAAAGGTTTAAAAAATTTTTTTCATTGGGGGGTTTCAACTTAATGATAAAAATGTTTGTGAGTTATTTGTTGCATACAACGGTTAATTTTATGTACACAGCAACCCCTTCCTTTTGGGCTCACAGGCCACATAAGTTTTTGAAAAAAATATTGGAAAATACAAGAAACCTTCCAATGGGAATAAATAAAGTGTACCAAAATGAGCGGCCCTACGCGCCTTTTTGCCAACTTTACGCCTCCATATTCGGGAAGTATTGATTGCCCAAAAAAATTTTTTTTTGGATAAAAAAAATCAGAAAAATAATCTTCATTTTGATAAGAAAAAAAAACCCCAACCATTTTTTTGGTTTAAAAACCCCGGACTTTGAGGTGTATTTTCTTATAGTATTTATTTTTGTATTCTTTTTTTTTTGGTCTCATTTGATAGAATGGACAACATACTACAGAATTAAAGATGATTGTGATTAGTTTTATGATAAAAAAAGATTTTTGCAAATGTTAAAGGGTAAACAAACCCCGCCACGCCCCAATACACATAAATTTGGGCCCCGAGTCTAATATTCTTTCAAAAGTGCACTGATATTATTTATACCATTTTTACAATAATGCAATAGTCTCCCGGTAAATCTTCTATTTTTATGTGAATAAAAATCAAAATAGAAACCAAAAGTTATATAAGAGAGGCCTAAAGACGTGACTAATGAACAGATAACATCTTATTTTAGTGCCAGGAATGTCTGCATTGTTTATTCTGGCCCCTATTTTGAAATTGACAATTTTTTTATTTTGCATAAAATTTGGGCCAAATTGCCAATTTCTGATCCCCCGGGTAGTTGAAATCGATAAATTGGTGGTTTCTTGTACTCAATCAATAGAACAAAGGGAGTTCTAAAAATTTTTGAGTTTGGTCAACTGGAACAATGGAATTTACCGAAAATAGGGCTCAAATTCGGCGAAATTGGATGCGTATATATTTGAGATCACTAACTTCGGAAATAAATTTCCCGGGGTTTTTAATCAAATTTCAAACTTTTGGTTCTTTACCATCGGGGAAAAGATTCTCTATCATTTCATAAGAAAAAATAATTTATTTATTTTTTTTTAAAATTTTCGACAACAGGAGAGCACTCAGGATTGAGGGTTGCGACAGTCAAAGGGGTTAAAAGGGTAAAAAAAATTAGGGTCAGTACTTACTGAGAAAGAGGCGGAGAAATTGGCAGTGGATGGTCACCTGACCCGCAACAGGGGTCCCCGCCGCTTGCAGAATTGTTGCCGATATACCTTTTTTTCTTTTTTTTTATTATTTTTTATAATTTTTGTGTTCTAATTTAAATTTCAATTTTTGTAGGTAGTAGGTTGGTAGACAGCCCCCCCAGGGGGGTACTACCATCCTGCCAAGTGAGTGTAAAACGGAAGCCTGTAATTGTTTTACATGATGGTAGGATTGCTGGTGTCTTTTTTTTTGTCTCATAAACATGCAAGATTTCAGGTATGTCTTGTTACTTCTACTTACACTTAGGTCCCCTACACATTCATGTCAAGCATATATAGTGACCAGGCCTCATGGGGAAAGAGCCTGATCCCAGGTGTTACTGCTGGCTGCACGAGCCCAATGTCGAACCACAGCCTCTGGTCAGGACCCTTTGGGTGCCTGTCCAGTGCCTGCGTGAAGGCTCTGCACATTTTCAAGGTCAGCTTTTCACCTCCTTGAAAGGTGCATTTAGTGGCAGCAATTTTCCCACCCTAGATAGAACAAGGTTTTGTAAGTGTCAACATGGGCTTTGCACCCCTGGTTTTGAAGGTTCTCATTATCCATCCTGCTTTTTTCTAGCAGATGCATTCCCACGGTGTTATGGTTTTGAAGGTGAGATCCTCTGACGTCCCCCCCAGGACTTTGACATTTTTTTTTGCCTATTGTGTGGTTGGAATTGTTTTTACTCCGTGAGTTTTTAAATTTTCCCCACTTTTTCCTATCTGAGTAATTGAAATTTCTATCATTAACTTATATTGTTTTCTGCAGCCCATTTAAAGATTTGGTTTTATGTCTGCTTGGAGTCTTTCAGTGTCTTCAACGGTGGACACTGTCAAAAGATTCTGGTGTCATCTGCAAAGGAAGACACGACACTGTGGCTTATATCCTTCTATGTCCGATATGAGGATGAGGAACAGGATGGGGGGAGTACTGTGCCTTGTGGAACAGAGCCACATTAGCGCCTGAGACTTTACCTGTTGACTACTACTCTTTGTGTTCACTTATTTGAAATTATAGATCCATCTACCCCTTTTCCCTTTTTTCCTTTTTTAGATTTTGTGGTATCACCCATGGGCACACATCAAAGGCTTTTTCAAAATCTGTGTTTAAAATCTGCATTTTTTTGCCCCAGAATCAGGGCCTTTTCATAGGGTCCAGTAGTTGGGGCAGACAGGGCGACCCGCTCAAAAACCCCTGCTGCCCTGGGTTTTAATTTATTTATCAGAGATTGGCGATCTTGTTTTGAACCCTTCAAAGATTTTTATGATATGGGACGTTAGGGGTTTTGGGCTTTAGTTCTTTTCCATTCTTTTCTGCCGTTTTTGGGGGGGGTATGTCTTTTTTTTTGGGAACTCGGGACACCCCGTGTCCATGCCCCCCTCCATAGGATGTTGCACGGATAGGGGCCCCTTTCAGTTCTTGATGAACCTGAGTTCCATGAGTCGGGCCTGGGCCCCAGGCATGGGCATGTCATTTATCGCCTTTTTAAAGTCATGGCCAGGGTAATGTCAGATAGGTTGCATCTACCAGGTTCTGTGGCATTCAAAAAATTCATTTAGGTCTTCAACTTTTTTGTCTGGTTAGCGGGTCCTAAAAAATGAGTCATACTGGAACTTTTGTAACTCACTCATTTCCTTTCTGTCATCTGTGTGACCCATCTCGTTTTTGTTCCCAATACTGGGTGTTGTTTTAACTTTTTTTTGGGATAGGAAAAAAAATCTTTGGGGTTTCTTTCAATTTCATTTATGGTTTTAGTTCTTCCGCATTTTTGATTCCTGTAAGATTCCTTTAGTTTTAATTTGATGTTTGTTATTTTTGACCAGTGCCTCTCGTATTTCGATATATTCCTTTGTAGCCATCTGTTATTCTTCTTCCCTGTATAGGGGCCCTCTTTCTAGTTTCATCTTCTTTTTCAAGGGGAAGTTAAAACCCGGCCACAGAGTTAATTTGTTCTAGACATAGGTTAGAATGTGATCTTGGCTATCCCCCAGTTTATATCTTTTGGATTTGGTTTATTGGTCCCCCCTTTATGTTTTTGTTATTGAAGGAAAATTGGGGAAGGCTCCCTGATGACATTTTATCAGAATCATTGTTAGTGAAGATGAGTCCAGTGTATTCTCCAATCTTGTAGGCCTATTATTTGCGGGTTTTTGGAAACCTTTTGGGTTATGTGGAAAATTTTGGGTATTTTCCAAAGTTTTTAATTTGGGTTTAAACTTTCCAATATGAATAGATAT
Source organism: Cherax destructor (assembly GCA_009830355.1). NCBI lineage: Eukaryota > Metazoa > Arthropoda > Malacostraca > Decapoda > Parastacidae > Cherax > Cherax destructor. The sequence continues at coordinate 1,811 of WNWK01018902.1, read as the reverse complement.
CTTTAATGTCCCCGGGGGGCTTAACGCTTATGGGGTAGGAAGATAGACCCATCAGAAAGGGGGGCAGAGGTGTGAGGGGGGATACGGGGATTCAAGGGGGTGAAGACAGTCACGGGGGGGAGGGGCCCTTACATGCCAGATATCGGGCGATGGCTTGGGGAATTTGGTGATTGCGAAGCCAGACCGGACAATTTTTTCCCACACGTAATATAGAGGATATCAAAGTGGGGACGCGTAATTGGGGGACATTCGCCCCGGGAAATTCTGATTTTTGGGAGACAATTTGGTGAAATAACGGTAACCCCGGCCAATGGGGTATCAAATTAGGCCTAATTGGGTTTATAATACAGCGAACCCCGACAAGATACCCGGTAAACCCTGTTTCGGGGGGTTTTTTGAAAGAAGAGACTGAAATGTACTAATGAATACGGTGAGATGTTGAATCTAGTGAAGCAGATTTGTAAAAAATTTAAAGTGAATGTAAGGTGGTCCTAGGGACCCCTTTCCCCAGACTGCCATGTTGGATATGGAGGGGATGTTTTAACTTGAAACAGCCTATTCAGGGGCTGTTTAAAACCGGCGCGGCCCCAGGGGCTGCCCATAGGCCTATCAAGGTCGGGCTGGTCAGCCATGTTTTCGCTCTCACTCTGGGGGGCCTTCCCCACCGAGACAGGTTCTCCCCTTGCGGGCCCCCCGGGTCCCTCACGCCTCCCCTTTCCACACCTTCCCAAAAAACCAAAGTAGTCAGGGCCGTATCTCTGCACCTCCCTACCATTCTACTGCCCAGACGTAAGCAGCCAAGAAAAAGAGTTAACAAACTGTATCTTCGCCATCGACTCTTGGGAAAACCAATATCAAAACGGGGAATGTGTACAAACTAGTGACATTAAGCCATGATATTTTAAAAGTTTAAAATTAACGATAAACTGTAATAAGGGGGAAAAACAGAGGATAATGAATCGCTACAACGACCAAAAACCCCGTTAATAACGCCCAGTCCCGTTGGGGGAAAAGAGCTCAAAAATTTAAACTTCCTTGACTCCCCGGGGGGCAACCCATATCAACATCTTGACGGGCAACTATATTGACCGCAAGATCACGAGATCTATCAAGCCCTCAACAAGAATGCGGGTTTCCCCCCCTGGGTTAAATTTTTTCCTCATCTAGCTGGCCAGTAGGTTTTGTTGAGATATTGTGTGTCTGTAGGGGGAAAAATGGGTCTCCAGTGGGAAAACCCAAGACGCAGATAAGGGGGAGGAATATTAATTACTTGTACTCTCTCCTCCCCCTCTCCCCCAATTTAGTCCTATATCCTATACTAAAAATATACAGTCCACTTAAAAATTTGTCATACCATAAAATTTTTATTATAATCTCTTCAGATTTATTTACACTGGTCCAGAGTGGGGGTGAGGGGAGAATATCAAGGATCCCCCTTTGGGGGCCATCCAGGAGGGGAAATTTTCTCACACACCCGGAGTGACTGCAAAAATTTTACTAAGGGGCATCCCCGGGGGATTGTTTGTTTCGGGGGGCGGGGGCCCCGATAGACAATTTCCAAATTCCCCACATTGCCCCCTTTATCCTAAAACCGGGTGTGATTAGTGAATTAATCATTATTGAATTAATTATTTAATAATTAAGTGACTGATTGTAGGAAGGAGTATAGAGTACCCCAGAGCTAATTAATCGGGGGTGGACAGTAATTAGTCCACCAATTTCCAGCACAGGCGGGGTACGAGGAAAAAAGTAAGGGTGAGAACGAATTTTAAAAGGATTTATTTAATTTGTGACATCATGGTTATTAATTC